>JASKGN010004450.1:0-15658 GCA_030556245.1 Falagria sp. GC000072 | reverse complement strand
TTCTCGGTAGGAGACTTCTTCAATAGGAAATATGTAATTTAGGAAATTTGACTGCTGGTGATTTTTAGGAAATATGCCCGTTAGGAGAAATAACTGTTAGGAGTTCCGACGCGTTCCCATACAAGAGCACGTTACTCAGCATTGTTCAGCTGTTAAGTAAACATGGAAGTATATATACATATATGGACGTATATATATATATAGGAAGGTATAATTTTTTCTAACTTTTTCATGCCTGCAGAAATTATTGAAAAGAAAATTATTTTTCATCTGTGATGGGATTTATAATCAGAAATGTAAAAAGAGTAACAAATATTTATGTTATATCATTAAGGTATCTGCAACAAAGTTTTCAAAAAATATTTTCAACGTAGATAAATATATAAGCAAAAAATAACAACAAAGTAATTCATTTTGCCATTATTACACTTTATTGTTAATCATAAATTTCAATTTGTTGTGTATCCTGGTTGAATTGTCCTCCCGTTTTGTGGTGTGTTTTTCATCTTTTTCTTATTAGAATTTGCATAGCTTGTTTACACATTGTCCAGTCAGGTCCTGTACTTTGTATGTGATTAGTTTCCATTTTCAATAATATTGTTAGTTTCGTGACTTGCAATTGAGTTATTTTATTAATCCTGTTTGTTTAGTAAAGAATTCAACATATATATAATATAAAGAGCAAAACTGTACGTTAGTTCAATATTATCAATGAAACGAAACCAAAGAAGTGGCATTTATTTTTATTTCAGCGGTCGTACAATTTGGTTCACCGCTGATATTTTGTGCTTTCCACATTTAAAATGTATGACTTTATTTTCATTAATTTTCGATCGATATAGTCGAGATCGTTATTAGCTTTGAACTCAATGGTACTTTGTTAGCATTTAGTTATGATTTGCATCTTTAGCTTGTTTTAAAATGCTTAAGTTTATCATATTAAACTCATCAAGATTGCATTTATAAATTTTGCACATTATACCATTCCTAAGTACATATTTCATATTACTAGATAATATTCATTCATTGCATTCAATCATAAACGATTTGTTCAAGCTAAAGATGCAATAATTATTTAACAATTAGTTAATATCGCCCTATTTGTACGTGTTAATCCCAAATACATTCTCATTCAAAACCAACGGAAAAGGAAATTTAAAAAAAAAACGCAAATAAAATAATGCAACATAACGTAACTATATTTTCGCATATAGTAAAAAATGAAACAAAATAAAATTCGATCGCAATAAGCCATCAATTTAGATCTAAGTCTTATCAGTTCTATCCAAATCAAAGTGAATTATAAACAAAAAAAAACTAAAATGTGATTGTATTGAGACATATTATAATAAAAAGTAAACAATCAATGGAAGAAAAATTAACACAGCTGGCTTCAAATGATTTCTCAATTCAGTACGAAATTGCATTTAGCAATCCATCAAGAAAAATTTAAGTACAACAATTGATGTTTTATGAAACAACTAATATAAGTATACAAATCCTGTAAAGCCATACAATACTTAAAACTTTAAAAGAGAATTTTCACTGCTTTAGGGTAGATGATGGCATCAATGGCAAATAAATAATTCGTTTGTAAAGAAACGATTAATGTTGAAAACTGAATATTTTTATATTCTTGGCAAAAACTTTTAAATGAGCAGTTGGGGGAAAAGATAAATTTGAAACGGGGGTTCAGAATGAATATATGATGGCAGTCGATAATAAAACCGGCAAATTAATGAGGAAATAGCAACATATGTTATTAATAGTTCAGTAAAGCTGCATCAATGGCGATGAAATGAAAAATATGTGAAATGTGTGGATGATGTTTACGTTTCGCGCAATTAATACACATTTCAGAAACGTGTATGATGATAATGCAGAGAGATCAAAAATAATAAATTACAAACATTAATAATTATAATAATAGTAACAATTAAAAAAATAAACGCGTCTTATCAATGTACCACACGTTGCAAATGGTCTTTCTTACGAATGCAAATGTTTCTGAAGACTAGTTATTAGTTGAGTGCTTCATATACAATTTGAATTAGGAAAAGTGTTTAAGCAATTGCATTCGTTTCGTTCTTTATGATTGATATGGCTCACGTTTATGTAAGAAATATTATACACAAATTGGGACATTTCAAGCCTCGCCACACAGAGAATTCGATTCAAAAGTCAAATTTAAGTAGATCACATGTGTGAGAATTCAAATATTTACTGTTGTTTCATGTATGCATAAAGAATAATTAAATAATTTCTACCGAACGTTGAATTCAGATGCACATCGTCATAGCGTTCGGAAAACGCAAGCAAAAATGTTAATAAAAATTAAGTAATAATTAACATATAAATAAGTATATCACATTAAAAAAAGCTTACTTAAGTAAATTGTGTTCCTTATTTTTGTAGCTGGATTTCTTCATGCTTTTAGTAAAAGTTATTTCAATTGCGAGATTCAAAAATTAAGCGCATATTTTGATTGCATTCATCAGTTTCCTTCGAACAAATCTCGAAAAGAACGCAAGTCCTAACGTAAAATAAAACGTTCGTTTCTGTTCCATCGAACAACCTTAGTTTTGGGCGTTTGTGTTGAAGTTTTTACATTGATTATACCTTGAATAAGTCGGTATAATTTTGAATTAAGAAGTCATAGGATTTGTTTTTCAGTTTAAGCTTCAGTGGAAGCGACAAGTGAACCTTTCGGTGTATAGGCCGTCGCATTTGGATCCAAAGTCGAGCCTGGCGAGTTGTCTGCTGATTCGGTCGGTCTGGCGACGACACCAACGCCGGTAGCACTGAGCCGGACGCGAGACATCATGTTACTAGGCGTCGGATTACCCACGTATGTGTCTGGTATAACAGCTAACACTTGTGCGATCTTACTCTTGAGCTCTTCAATTTCCTTCTCCTGTACCCGTATGCAACCTAAAATAAAACAATTGAATGTATTGCGAATTGTTCGAATTTCAAACTTACTATCTTTGATCTCAAGTTGTCTTTTGACTTCTCCAAGAGCACTGAATAAGTCAAGCTTGATGCGTGTCTCTGCACACAACGACTTCTCGAGATGTTGCGTCTTCTCCTGCATGGCATTCAAAGCCATCTCGGTGTCTCTCAATTTCTCCATAAAGGCAGAGCTTTCACGCTCCTTCAGTTGCACTTCTTTCTCGTACCAGTTCTGAGTGGAGCGAAGATTGGCAACTTCAGTTTCGAGATCACGCCGTCGTGCACGACACAAATCGGTGCATTCCCCAGCTCGAATACTCTGTGCTTGCGCTGCAGCTTGTGCAGCACGTGCTTCTTCCTGTTTCCATTTCTTACGTTCCTGAGCTAACGCCGTTTCAGCATTCGTACGTGCTCTTCGTTCCTCCACCAACCGTCGCTCCAAAAGATTCATCGTCTGCTTGTCCTGCGACTTGTTCATGTTATAATAGTGAAGTTTTGACTGGGTATCCTCAAGTTCTCGCTGGAGTGCCAGCATTTCGCCGCGTGAGACTTTTTCGGTTGTTGTTAATGACACAACCTGAAATAAATAAAGAAATTAATTAAAATCAATAAACAAAATATGTAAGTAAGTAAATATTTACCTGTAATCGAAGTTCCTGCTCACTAGCCCGACTACTTTGCAAGTCAATACGTAGCCGTTTGGATTCCTGCTCCAATCGCTGAAGATACTCCTGCTGTTCACGATTCTCCTTGTCTATCTGCTCCTTGCGCTCCCGTCGATTGCGACTATTTACAGGTTTGGCGCTAACCTCATGTGATTCCTGAGAATTTTGCACTTCTTCCGAAGCAGTAGTAATCACCCCATTTCCAACTTTGCTAGCATGGCGATGCTCACTTTTCTTTTGCGTAGTAGCACCGTTGGAAGTTGGCGTGGGCTGCTGCTGATGATCGTCATGGTCATGCGAATGGTTTTCTTTCGCTTTGTCCATAGACTTCCGATGAGCTTTCCCATTAGCTTGGTGATGCTGATGGGAAACTCCATTGGCATGAACACCATTAGGCAGATGTCCATTGTGCATCTTGTTGTGACTGTGGCGACTCGCGTTAAGAGCAACAGGCGTTGGCTGTGGCTGAGGTGCAGCTTGTTGCAGCTCGCTTTGCACCGCTTCAGCGGGTAATGCTTGCTGCATTAGCTGCAAATAGAAATCATTTTCTTTCGCCACATCGCGCTGCTTTTTCTGTCGCATGCGGAATCCCACATACGACTTAAAGCCAAAACCAAGAGTCACCACAGGGTAACCTATGCAGTGAGCCGCGAACGGGCGGCAGAGGTCCATGTGGCCAGGTAAATGTTTAACGTCCCGTAGACGGACTGCTGCTTCAATGTAAACGAAAAGCACCCACAGGACGATAGTAGGACCGCAGATGCCTTTGTCTGTGTGCCATACATATTGCACCCAAACATATGTACTTGCGGCGAAGAACAGCCAATGCATGGGGATGAAGAAGAAGCAGAGCATATCACTTGTCAGCGCCACACATACGAAGAAGACGGAGAAGGCCAGACCTTGGTATTTGAAAGAGTCATAGACGGAACGCAGCAGCAGGTAGAATGGCCAGAGGTACTCAAAGCGGAACTCCAAAATGAAGTCGGCGAGGATCACCAGTGCCCAAAGGACGAAGAACTTGAAGTAGAGCAGTGTACTAAAGACAAATTCAATTTAGTTTCATGATTACGATGAGCTATATAAAAATGTACAAAAATAAAGTCTGCGAAGGGCATAATCATAGTGTTTGTACTATCCTCAGTCGAAGTGTGATTTCATAGCAACTAAGCCATTTAAAAATTAAATTAGCATCATGAAAAATAGACCAAGAAAACAAATGTTTTACTGATCAACAGGTAAATAATTATTATCCCCGCCGAAATGATTTTTTTGCCAAAAGATTCTTTGTTGACAAAAACAATTGCATCATGTTTTGACAGATGCTGACCTAACCTAACCAGATCTCAACAAGAAACAAATGAATAACGAAATAAATGACGATCGTTTTTTTTTATGGATAGCATCGCCGGCAGCTGTGATATAACACTCGCATGCCGGTAATGCGCCACTCAGCTGCCCGCAGGCATGCAAAACCCGCGCATACAACACCTGACGAGTACAAAATGGCAGTATTTCCCCGGCGGCGGGTATAAACACCCCCGCAGACATGAATCCATCAGCACTCACCTGCCGTAAAGACCTTCGGGTAGCTTGCTGCGTTTCATGGGTCTTCTCATTTTTCCGACCTCCACATTCCGTCTCTTCATAGTTCTTTACTCCGAGAGTGGCCGCGCGCGCGACTCGTCCTCGTCGTCGCGTGCGGACACGGAGGACGTTGGACGATTGTATGCTCGCTGCCACTCGTGTAATACGTTTGTTGATAAACCGTGGACGCCTTCGTCGGAGGCGGCGGGCTTACGTTTGGAAGAAAATACACGCGGCCGCACGGCGCGTTCACATTGGTGGCCCGACGTGTTTCACGGTGCTTCCTGACGATCTTAAACGCGTCGTTTTTCAGGAAATTTCTGTTTTTAGGGCTCGAATGAACACTGAGCACCAGGCCACTGTTCACTTCACTTCTTCTCGGCACTCTAGCGATTCGCTTGGTGCTACGGACGGTCCGCACACGGGAAAAAACAACGCACACAACCGTCTGTCAAATCGTCACACAAAAGGAATTGCAGACACTCAACGGCCAGGATGGTTCAACTAGTCGACACGCAGAGCGCTCTAAAGGCGCCAAATTTGAATTAGTTTCGATTTCTTGCTCATAAAATTGTAAAAAATCTGAAAAAATCTAATAAAATCATAAAATTGTATTTAAAATTGTCAGATTTATATTAAAACCGTTCCTTGTCCGTTTTAATTACTATCTTTTTCTTTTTCTATTAGTAAATATATCGTGTAATATATAAATTATTATTTTTGTAAATCTAATAACGATTAAACTACATATTGGAACTAGGTAACTATATAAAAGTAACTAAACATTTAGAATTTACTACTTTACTTTCAAACAATAAATTTGTTGTTGCTAAGTAACAATCGTAAAACTTATAACAATTGTAACTTAGTGACGAATAAACCAATGATTTTATAGCGCATTCAAATCAAATTATCTTTGATCCATTGTTATATAGAAACGTGTCAATTTGTAATCAAATTACAAACCACATCGCTTTATACGAGCGAGCAGCATTTGTGTGTGTGTACCGAATCGAAATAATTTTTTTATCGTTTGAAGATCATCTTCAAGTACGTCAACGAAATGGAAAAGTTATACTGCGTAGCAACTGGAATTTCTTTCGTGTTGAATATCTCGCGAGTCTATATATTTTGCAACCCGAACGTCTGTCCTGAAGTGTCCCTCAGTTCCATAATTTTTCTTGCCAGCGTATTTATGGTATTGTATCAGATCACAAAGGGATACTATGTCCGCGAAGACATGAAAATATTCCGCGCAGCTTCTGCTTTCTTGCAAGTAAATCATTGACATCTTTGAAAGAAATTATATCATCCTTATGTCATTTAAACATTTTCAGTTCTTATTTGCTACCTATATAATGGAACATGCAATGACGAGATTTTGGTGCCCCTTGGGTGTTACCATTCAAGTCTTTCTATCATACCTCGCCTTCGTTTGGAAATATTTCCAGTTTCCTGAATATATGACTTGTGACATAGCGCATGCGATTTTTAGTTATTCATTCTCTGTTTTTTGTTTCCATTTTGTTTTTTTGAAGTATGCTAAGATATTAATGTTGTGGTATTCTTTGTATTAATGTTTGTTTATTCCAGGCGCGGACCTGGAACTGTACTACATGATATTCCTATTAGGATGCAGACTTTCCTGAAGATTTATTATCAGAATAGTCCATTGTATGGATCTGGCGATTCGATTCGCTCATAAATGAACGCTTTTTACGAATTTTTACAACTTTTACACTTTTTGTACAACTTTTTTACCCTTTTTGTACAACTTTTTTACACTTTTACTCCTTTTTTACACTTTTACACCTCTTTTACACTTTTATACCCTTTTTACAAGTTTTACACCCTTTATACAACTTTTACTCTTTTGGAACAATATTTATTAGGAATTTTACAAAAATATGGAATATTCATTTAGAAAATGTTTGATAATTGATATTTGGCTGTATTAATAATTTTGGATTTATATACCCTTTAATGATGTAAAAATTAAATTAAATTTTTTTGTGCCATATATCGGTGTTTTATTTATTTACATGTATATGAATTGACTCTTTGTTATCTTAACAGACTTTTTTTTACACAGGAATTCCAAGAAGGAAAAATGAAGTGTTTGATAATCATGAAATCTGATCATAAAATTAAAAGAATTTAGCAGCCATGTTTTATTATTCATAGAAAAATACTTCAACACTATTATTAGCGACTTATATATATAACTTTTATACATAAAATGTGTCTGTTTCATACCTCTTTGTTGAATTTCGGTTGTAATCTTATATTACATTCAATATTAATTACTATTAATGCATCAACATGTCATATTTCTTACAATTGTTCAGTCAAATTGCAAGCTCATACAGTTAATTCTTCCTGCATACATTCACATTATCATATTAAACTTCTATGTAAACTTCTTGTTACTTCGCATATGAATCATGTACAGTTTTTGTTTTCAGTTTGTCTCCGGTTGAGTTATCACAATCATTCCTATAATACGAAACTGCCAATGGTAATAAACGTGTAAACAACGTAGTACAATAACAAATTACTATTATAAAATTATTACAAAAAAACTTAAAACAATGTCGATGCATTTTATAATTATGTATACAGTATCAGCATAGAATTTCATTGCAGCCTCAATAATGCAACAACAAATTAAACCGAGCATTTATGACTGAGGCATTTTCAAAGTTTAAAATTGATTTAGCCTCTTGAATTCAAAAAAATGTCTGAATTTGGAGGCACAGCTGCCAAAAAAAACATCATAACTAAACAATGTACATTAAAATAAGTAATAATATAAATGTATGTATAAACTGTGTTGTGAAAAGTATGCTTAACATGACAATCGGTGTAAACATTACAAAAAATACACTATAAACAATAGTTTTTCTTCGTGGGTTATTCTTCAATTGGCATTGCAGCATTAATTAGTATGTGTTATTATAATGCGGTCTAGTATGGTTGGTCTTTTCCTGATTTATCTATAATGGATGTACAATACTGATTTTGGGTACAAAATAAGTTAATTACGCAATAATTAAGAAACGACAAATAAAAGAACAAATAGTCGAAGAAGTAAAGAAGAATTAAATAATTACATCAATAATAATTATGTTAAATATCACTCGCTTGGTTAATACTACGCAATAATTAAATGTTAATTAAATAATTCAAAGAAATCAAAATTTGCTGATTTATAATAATAATATGCTAATAAACTAAAGCTACCAAAAATACTAATAATTATTAAATGAAGTAAATAACGCGTCTGTTATCGATGCGTTGAGTATAAGACACTAGTCGAGGGCTTCGTTTATAGTTTCTTAGGTTTTTTGTTCGTTCGTTTCCTTGTTTTGTTCTTCCTTATTTCAGGTAACAACTATTTCAGTTTAGCGAATGCTAAAATAACTTCGTTGGCGAATTGATTCATTTAAATCAACAAATACTACAAATAATTATTGTTCGTTAATACTAATTGCCAATGAACAAGCGTTATGCATAACAATTCGCATTCTTTGCGATGCATAACAAACAGAATTTGTTCATTAATCATAAAAGCACCAATTTTATATAAACTATTTCGTAAAACGTAAACATATCTAAATTTGGGAAAGATAACAAATTGCAATGAGTACTAGTGCCATATAATTATAAATATTTCTATCAGTTTGAGACATAAATTATAAGTTTTGATTTTAGCTCTTTGTATACCTGATTATCTTGCACATTTATCATACAAACAAACATTTCAAACTGCGACATGGAAAACTGCGATTTAAACAATTATCGTTAACAAAAGTACTCATGGTTCGTTTCTAAATTGTATCTAAAACATTTTGTAGTTTAACGGAAGCAACATAAAGCAACCAACAAATGAGTGAAACTTTTTTTCACGATATAAACTAATTTGAGTTTATATGATGAGGTTACAACTAATTTATGTAAAAGATGGTTGAAAAAAATGTTGTCTCAAAGTAATGATTTTTATAATTGCGATTTGATGTAACCTCATCAATATATACAATCGATAGATGTATAAAATCTCTTGTCATATCCAATCTGCGATTTTCATTTCACGAGGAAGATTCAGTATTTACAAATAACTTTGTAATGATAAATATAAAGTGTAATAATTTCCTTTCATCTAACACTGGTATTTGCAACATGTAAACGTTCCTAAACATGCACTTGCGGTCCTTAACTCTTTGTATATTAAGTTGTAAAATGATCAAATTGCAGGTTTCATTTAGTACATATAACAAACTATTAATATAATAAATTTTAAGAAAAAACTTAAATGTTGCTAATGTATGAGTTAAAATAGTTATTATTGGTAATACTCTTATTAGGTATTTAATTACTGGTCATACGTTCTCAGTTAGTTGCTTAAATTATTGTAAGTTTGTCACTTAAACCAATATAATAAATTATAAATAATTAAGTTCGAGAAAAATTAAAGTAGTTAGTTGTACGTGAGAAATGTCCTCTTCAAATGAAAACTGAGTATTTTTGTTTCACTGTTGCATATTACATTTTTCCTCTGTTAATCTATCATACCCTGTATTTCATTTACCATCTTTTTCAGATGTCAATTATAAACCTTTGTAAGTCTGTTTTATTATGTACTCCTACGAAAGAATTTGATTTGCTTGCAAAGTAAAGACGAAGAAGACTTGTTAATGTTTTTTTGTTGTTCGTCAGACAAGACACATTTTTTGTTCCTTAAACTACCTACATATTTTAATTAAATAAATAAATAACGTTAAACATAATCTGAACAAAAACTTACATACAAACACATGGTTAAAACAAAGAATTAACATAATGATTTCAATGAATATTAACAAGATGCAATTTCATTTTTAGTCACAGCTAAAAAATCAATGGAATTATCAAGTAAAAATAATTCCACAATTATGTTAATCAATTCTAACATATTGCTGAATAGTGCATAAATAAAGTAATAAATATGACAAGTTGGTGTAAATCTATTTTGTCAGACTGATAACATTAACAAGTCTTCTTTCTAAATCAAGAAAGTAAACTAAAAAACAATTATTTCCGACTAACTTAAAAAACTAACGTTAAGTAATTTCGTCATGTACAATATTGAGTATTCCAAGTATCTGATATATTCCGAAATAATCTTATTGCATTCGAATACCACTGAGTTACGTTTTTAAGTAATTTATAAATAATTGTAATGATAAAAACATAAAGAAACATGTAGAGGTACTGGCATTACATATAACATATAAAAAGTATAAATAATATCATTAACGTTAATTAGCTGCAAATTAGTAATATTTTAGCATAAATTATAATACTAATGTGCAATTGGTTTTGTTTGTTCATTTCGTCACGTTGTTATTCTATTCCATTTGTCCTATCTCAAATAATTTTATATTAAACCTAAATATTAAAACAAGATTATTAACGTAATCATTGCTGTCGTCTTGTTTCAAATAGAAATAATAATAAAGAAAAGATTATCACATTCGCGGTGATCTTTTTAAGTATTTTTGTTTCGTCTACGTTTCATATGTTACTCTGTGGTAGCCTGGATACAAATATCAAAATAAAACTTCTAAGTAAATCAAATTACGAATTACTGCCATGCGTGTATGAGTATTTAAGTTTCGTGCAAGTAAGTACGACTTTTCGATTTTCGCAACAAAAATGTCTGCGCAATTTTTAAAAACATAACTTGTTTATCAAACCAACAAAGAATTCAAAATTTCTAAACAAGTAATGCGTCAGAAATCTTCCTTATCAATTAAATAAAAATAGAGAGCTGCCGTTTGTATAAAAGAGATTCCATAAGTAATTTGAGTTATTATCAAGTGACGTTTTCATATCATCTTTAATATTACTGAGTATGCATTAATTTCAAATGCGTATTGCTTGATTTCGTATTTTTTCATTTGCTTGTTGCTTAGCTTTGTTGGATTTTAAAAAATATACGAATGATGAGTTATGTAAATAAAACGTAAGTAAGACATTGCTGATATCGCTGATATCAAAGATGTTTGTCGAGTATACGACATTGTCCTGATATTGCATTCCAAGGCTTGGGAGACGAATGCATCCACAGTTCCTTTCAGTGCGATTCCGTCTCAGCCATTTGTGTGGCAACGAGATTTAAGGGCAGGTAATTCTCATCATCGGATTCACCTTCTTGCGCCGATTGGGACGGCGACTGATGATTTGATAGTGATTTCTGATAGTCTACAACAGCCTGAAAGAATAAATTTATGATATTAGAATAAAACTCCAACAATTTTTAGAAAGTCTCTGAATACTTGTTAGAAATATGTTAATTCATTAATGACTATATTTCAATCAAGTACCTGATGTAAATTTGATGATACTACCTGATGGATAGGAGTAATAACGACAGGAAGCTTTTGGCCAGTTAAAGCCATCACTAAATGGGGTTGCAATTGTTTTCGCAAGGCACGCAGCACGTCTTCAGAGTCTGTTATCTCCGGCGTGTTGTTATTGGCATTGTTGTTCGACTTTTTAGTCGATCCTGAAACAATTCAATGTTAAAATTAATTGTAAGATAAAAATACAAAGCATTTGCTTTTCGAGTGATATTTTTTGAAAAACAAGTTTTTATTTATTACACAGAGAGACTAGAACTTTAGAAACATATAATAGTTACATAAAATCATTGCGTAGATGCAAATAGAGTGATATTTGATCTGATTATAATCATCCTACTTCCGTTCGTGATATATTTGCAAAAACAAGCTTTCTTAGAAGATTTACCTTGTAAAACAGATAAGAAAAGTGCAACTTACGTTTTTCGGTTGTGCTTTGGTTAGCGGGTTGGGGTATCACTAAAAACAAAAGGAATAAATTAAATAAAGTAAGACAAAAACAAATGCAGGTGCCATTTATATTTTTCTTACGTTTTTCACCAACTTCCTTGGGTCGTCGACGTCTCGTGTGAATAGTATCACGACGCATCGTGTGAGGCCTGTCCACACCATGGAGTTTATAATAAAGTCCACAAGCATTGCAAACCATTTCGTTCTTGACATTTCTACGCCAGATCGTTGTTGTTTGCGTACCACAGTTTGTACATGCTAGATCAACACGACGTGCCATACCAGCTCCACCCTAAAAACAACAAAATATAAATTAATGTGTCAAATTAATATGAACTTTAAATATTCATTAATAATATCCGTCTTCATACCTTTGAGTTTTTAACCAATTGCAGATTCCACGAGCTATTCCCAGTAAAATCATTAACAAAATCTGCATCGACATCGTTCTCGTTCCTGGAAGGACTATCACTAGCATCCTCCAATTCCATTTTCGTAGGATAAGTTTGTTTCCGTCGTCCAACGCCATGTTTCGGTTTACTTTCCTTAACAGGAGGAGTAACTGGTTTACCACTATCAGCATTCTTAAAAGGAGGTGCGGGAGTAATGGTCATTCCAAGCCTCTTACAAGTGATAAGTTTCCTTAGCAAATGGCTAGCTTCTCCTGTTAAAGGTCCCGTATCTCGGCCATTTTGCGACAATGCTCGCCACAACGTATCATGCTGTTGTTCTTGTTGGCCATGTGGAAGGTTCTCATGCAAATGACTTGGCGCATCAAGCGAAGGAGACGATGCTGATCTGGTTGTGGAATTGGACAATTCTTCTAAACCCTGAGACATGTCAACTTCAAGGCGTTCTGGATCGGAACTATTACTGTAATCCGACGCAGCATCTTCATCTTTAATAAAATCAGGTAACTCGGGCACACAGGTGAGGTTTTCCGGTCGCCGATTGGATAAATCTGCAGGTTCGGTAGGTGTTGATGGACGAGATTCATTGGCGAATGTTGGCGGAGATGTATCCATTTTCATCGAAGGCATTTCCCGTTGAATCCTTTCAGTTTCCTCGTCGTAATATTCTACTGGCTCGCTTTTGAAATCGCCTCCTGGTTTTGCTGCCTCGCTTTCTGAATTTATACTCTTAAGATGGAAGTTTCTTCGTTCCATGAGTTCTTCAAATAGGAGCGCTGATTGTTTTAGCTTTTCCTAAAACAATAGAAAGTATATTAAGTAATAGAATTTATCAATCACTAATTTTGCACATTTGTCACCTTGTTACTTGAACAAAGTTGAAACGATTATGAAGAATGAAATGAAAAAGTTAAGTAGAAATCTGTAGATAGAAATATAATACTAACAGTTATATATAATAAGTGATAAGAGTTTATCAAACGATATAAAGATGATAAGTGAAATTCGATATTAGGTAGTATGTGAATAGGTGTATTCCACAGTTAGTTTGTGAATTCTCCAACATAGCATTACTCATAATTAATCAAACATTAATAAACTTATAGGCGTGAAATCGTGAAATGGCAAGAAGTAAAGTGCAAGATTTTGCAACAGTGGCTTGGTGCATTTTATGGGCAGTAATATTCATAATATTATGTCCGGAACCATCGCAAAATGCACTAGTCTTCGAAAATTCCACGGATTTATGTAATAGGTGCAATTGTACAGAAAAATCATCGGTGGTGTATCTTAATTGTACAGCTCGAGGTATGCAGCACACAATTGCAAATTGGCCATCAATGGTGACTGATAAAGTGACCAAAATAGTAGCACATTTCAATCATAACTCAATGAAGAGTTTGGAACCTTTGCCACAGACCAATGCCGAATTGATCGTGTATTTTGCCCGTAATGAAATCCAAGAATTATACAACGAGGTGTTCCTCAACAGTGGAAATGTCACCTTTGTGGATTTGAGTTATAATAAGATCACTAGTGAGTCATATTTAATTTTGTCATATAGAAAAGTGCGATTTAAACAAGCGTATGATCTACATATTTGTATACTCATAGTTCATCTTATCAACTGTTTGTTAATGATTATTTTATCTTGCTTACAGGTGACAAACTCATATCAGATGTATTTTGTGGTGCCTACAATGATAAACAATTTGAGCCCATTGGATTACGTACACTTATATTAGCTCATAACAATCTACATACTTTAAATAAAAATCTTTTTGAGCATTTGGTTCATTTGAAATGGCTTGATTTATCAGGCAATCGTTTTCGAATTATTGATGAATTGACTTCTGTTAGTTTTAAAGCACTTGGCAATCTTGAGGTATTTATAAACTAATTTTAATTTTGTATTGCTAATTTTGTTATCAATATTTCAGTACTTGAACTTATCAGGCAATCGTATGATTCATCTCAATACTACTAGTTTCGAAAATCTAAAAAGTTTGAGGTATTTGGATTTGTCTAATAACGAATTTGATTTTATTCCTGATGCTGTTAAAGATGTTGCTAAGACGTTAACAATTCTAAGGATTGATAATAATCCTATTATTGAAATTAATGAAGACAATCTATTAGGTATGATTTTATATTTCTATTTTATAATAGAAATATTTTATAATTTGCATTGATTAAATATTTTTTATTTCATTACAAATAGGTTTGGAATCCCTTGTGGAATTTTCAGCAAAGAATCTAACTTTAATCGAAGAAATCAAAACAAATGCATTCGGAACACTTAAAAACTTGCGAAAAGTTGATTTGTCTTTTATCAATCCTAATGTTCTTTTAGCTGATTATGTTTTCAGTTCATCAATCAGAGAAGTAAGATAAAAAAAATGTTTAAGTTAAACTTTAATGATTTATACTGAATTTTCGAAATTGATGATTTTAGTTGAACTTGAGCCATTCAAACTTAGAAATCTTGTCAGCAGAACTTCTCAATTGGACGCAACTCGAAGTTTTAGACTTGAGAGGCAATCAACTATTTTGTACATGCGTTTTGCATAACATCAGTTTGCAATTGCAAGATGTTATCAAGCGTGATCAAGATGCTCCATATTGCTTTGATTATAAACGTTACAGACAATATGAGATGTTCAGTCTTAATGAAGACATTTGTTTCGAAGCGGTAATTATAAAAATCCTTAAATTTACAAAGTTAACTAAAAATATCCTAATAAACTAATGATTTTTGTTACAGGAAGAATATTTGAACATTTATAGTGATATTATTTCCACAGAACGAATCTTAAAGATTGTATTATTATTGATAAGTGTTTTATTGATAATTTGTTTCTGTGTAGCTTTGTGGATTGGTTACAGACGTTTTGTAAGAAAGCCAGATTATTCTTTCGCATCCACAGCAACTTATAATCGTTTACCACATCCTATGAATGGTTTTTGATTGAATGTTGATTTTTAATTTCTTGTATAAATTAATTTTGAATAGAAAAGAAGCTTTTGGCAATGAGTCAATGAATTCTGGGCATTTTCCAATTAAAATAATTTTGTATGTAACCCAGTAAGCACACATATAGTTGATACATAACATATATGTATCACCGAAATAACATTGTTATATAACTTTGTTACATAACAGATACATCTCTGAGCAATTTCTCAGATACAT
>JASKGN010004428.1:0-10660 GCA_030556245.1 Falagria sp. GC000072 | reverse complement strand
CCAAGGAGTAAGGTATAAGTAAAGGTATACAGGTAGAGGTATCGGTAAGGCGCTAGCGTAAGTAGCATGGCTTCGCGTAATGCATGGTGTGATTGGAGTCTGAGTGAGTGGTGGGTGGGGCCTGCATGTGGCAAGTCTGCTGCAAGCGAGGTGGCTTGCTTGGACTTGGCACATGGAAGTGCCAGCCGCAGCATGGGGTGAAAGAGTGCACGGGCTTAGGGCGAGCATGAGGCCGGTCCGGTGCAAGTGTGGATGAGTTGTCGCGGCGGCCGCGTTCGTCGGGGTCGGCCGTCGCCCGCGCGTGGACGTCGCCCGCGCGTGGACGTCGCACGCGTGTGGACGTCGCCCGCGTGAGGACGTCGCACACGCGTGGACGTCGCCCGCGCGTGGACGTCGCACGCGCGTGGACGTCGCACGCGTGTGGACGTCGCCCGCGTGTGTCAATCTCGAAAAACAACGCTGATTTAAATCATTTCCATTTGAAAACTCTATTTTTTAAATACAAAGTTTTTCTTAGTGAACTACTACATTGCGATGGATTATTTTAAGCTGCACTTGCAAGCTTTTGAATGTTTACATTCAATGTTGTTTATCTATCTGTAGGTTTTGTATTCTTTACTCCTCTGCATTTCTGTGCTTGCAATCATTGGGAAGTAGTGTGTTCAACCATTTTAACGTAACATGTGTTATGTGTACTTCTTGAAATAACACATTAAGAAAAGTACAACTGTAAGATGGGGTCATATATTTATCTCTTCTTCAATCACATTTAAATAGAACATTTTGCTTCTCATAAATAATAAAATAAAACTATAATTCTATATAAGAATATTTTTCCTTGTATTATGTTTATTAAATAAGTAATATTATTTGAAATGTATTAATAATAAATATTTTTACTGTGAGTTAAACACATAATGGGAAAACGAGGAGTAGCAAACGATGCAAAACCACAATGTAAAACTCTTTGTTCTTTTTTAAACAAGAATGCAGTAGCATGTAGTGGACAACTGAAAACATTACATCCGTTCATAATTTCATATCCAGACCATGAAGATAATAATATTGTTACAAATTGAACAATTTTAGTTGATGGTTTTTTATAAAAAATGAAAATAGAACTTCAATCTGTAACAATGTAGAATTTAAGTAATGTACATAATATGTAATGACGTATGTAATTTAATTGTACCACATTTTTAAATACTGATTACTGAAAAAATTTACAATAGAATTATATTTCTCAGACCTTTTCCAGTGTTTAGTATACATACATATTGGAGCAATACAATAATTAAAAGTTTACAGTTAAATCAGTTACTGATTATAAACAGCACAAAAATAAATTACATGACATCAGAAAGACACGCACGTTCATAATTTTATTTCATGGAACTTTAATATTAATTTTTAAGTTGAAACACAACTGATATACTAACCCAAATATTGTCTCTTATCAAATTGGTTTAAAATTTAAATAATAAAAATATAAAGAAAACTCGTTAATAAACTGCACTTAACTTATTTAAATTTTTCTTTTTTTAGGACGAGTTACACTTGGAAGTGGTGCAGGTGTTGATATACCCGTGCAAGGAACCGGAGTTTTGCCATTACATTGCCAGATAGAAAACCTCGAAGGTGTTGTTACTATTTATCCAATTTCTGGTAATCTCAGTGTTGATGGTACTCTTATCACATTGCCAACACGACTTAGACAAGGTACTATAAATAAAACTTGTACAATTTCCATAAAAGTTTAATTAATTACAATTTTTATTTTAGGAGTCATGTTAACAATAGGTCGCTCAAACTATCTGCGCTTCAATAATCCAGCTGAAGCAAAATTAATGAAATTAACAAATTCAAGAATCTCCATGGCACCAATCACATTTGAAAATGAAGAAGTTTATCACTCCAATAAGTTCACTAAGAAACCACCAGTTGTGCCTAGAAAATCTCCACGCAGTTCGTTATCAGATGAAGAACCATCGCAATCTAGTATAATGATGAAAGTATCAAAATTTGAATACCTCGCTGCGCAAAACCTCAAACAAAGTTTATCACCAAAAGTGTTTTCATCTAATCTGGTAACCGTCAACATGCCCGCAAAGGATGTCCTCGGTCGGACACCGCCTGATTTACATAACTACGCTAAAAACATTTCACAACCGGCTGTTAATTATGCCGAGACTAACTTCAAGAATAAAACTCCTGATCGACAAATATTTGGGTGCAAATCACCAAGTTACGTCAACGTACAACTCAATGAGACGAAAACAATTAATAATAAAGTGGTTATTTTTGAGAATGGATCTGTTATGAAGGATCATCACGAACTTAATAACATTACTCGGAACTATAATCAAAATATTAATAAGAATGTGAATATTGCCAAATGTCAAGGCAGATCTACCACTCCTAATAGTGATAATAAAAGTAATGTTAGTAGTTATGAAGACTTATCGAATCGAAAGAATGAGGCCGAGATTAAACGAAATCAAGTAAGTACTAATTTAGTACTTATTCATTATGATTAACACGGATTGTTATGTAATTTAATCATATATTCAGCAAAAAATTACCATATTAACATTACTGTTTTAATTCTAGGCTCAGGTAGACAGAATTAAAGAACAACAAATTGAAAAAGCTGAACAAGCTCGTTTAGAAGAAATACTAAACATGTGTGCAGAGTATGATAAGCAAGTTCAACATGATAAAACGAATAAACCAACACCAAATAGGTATGTATTGTAGAGTTGTACTACATATATGTGCTAGATAATATTTACTGATATCATACTGATGTCGTAATTCACTACAATACTTACAATTTCTAGAATTAAAACAAATGGGTCCCTTCCCCGAGATAAACGCACATGTATCTCTCCAAATTTACTCAATTCACCAAAACTATCAACTTCTCCAAATGATAGTGTAATGTTTAAATTTGAATCTCAAGAAAGTGTAGCAGGTCAGAATTTTCAACAGCAATATGAATCATTAGAAGTGCAAAAAACTAATGCAAGTGTTGGAACTAAAAATTTAAGTGCCTATGAAAATGTATCAATTACTAATGGTTCACCAACATTTCAATTGCCTTCACCTCGTACGAGAATTAAAACGTTCGTGACACCCAATAAAGACAGGTTTGTAATTTTAATCTTATCTCTAATTTTACCTCACTATATTTATTATTATTACTCATAGTTCACCAAAAGAATCTACAACTGATATATTTGATGTGTCAAAAGCAAAAACCTTGCCTATTAAATTTATCACTCCTACAAAATATAAAGATGAGCGTGGTTATATGAAACATTTAGAAAACTATGAGAATCTAACGCTTAATAATCACACTGGAAGCATCTCCAATAATTTAAATTTCACAGAAAACAAAGAAAACACAAGTCCAGATAATAACACTACGACGACACAAAGATTAACTGAATTGAAAGAAGTCAAACGTGATAAACTAACACAAATTGCAACTATTAAAAGACGTATGGCCGAAATGGATAATATGGGTGAAGAATTATCACGTGAGTTGGAACTGGAAAAGGCTTTGATCATTGGTGAATGTAAAGCAAAACAATTGGAACTTGAAAAACTCCAAGCTCGTAAAGAAAAGTTATTAGAAGACGCACACAACTTAGATTTGAAAATGAATGAAAGTCAAGTTATTCAAGACGAAGATCAAAAAGCTTGTAAAGCAAAACTTGAGAAAGCTCAAGAAATTGTACAACAAATTGAAGCACAACTTGTTGAATTAAGTAAAGATGCCCCTGAATATAACACAACTTTTGAAGAATATTTATCAGCTCAAGAAGCTTTAGATAACGAAAACAAAAAATTTGAAGATTTAGAATTTCACCATTTAGAAGAAGAAGCTGATTTATTAGCAAGCAGAGAAGAAAACCAACGAGAAATTATGGATCTGACTAAACGTATGGATGAATTAAATCAACAAATTACAGACTTACAACGAGAAAATTCCATCACTGCTTCGACAAATGCTTTGGAATATACAAAAATAGAAGAAAAACGCTTAGAAAATTCGAAATTGCTAGAAAACATTCGATCGCAATTGAAACAAATTGATGCTGAAATGTATAATATCAAAGAACGTGAGACTGACGATGATTTATCGACTGACAGTGAAACTGAGAAACCTAAAGATCTTGAAACTATCAAACGGGAAGTATCATTGTTATCACTTAACAAAGTATGTGATATGAGCACTTCTTTCATTGTAAGCAGTACAAAAATACATGAAGAAGACTTTAACATGTCACAATCGTTCAATGAAAAGATGTTGCAAGAGAAATCCATTTTGGAGGATGGCATTAGTAAACGAAATCCTAGTCAAGATGACATTGACCGAATTAGTAAAGTAATCACTAATTCGCCAATGAACATCGAGGACAATCGAGGATCGTTGGGTAAATTGGCATTGGAATCTTTGAAGGAAATTGAAAAGAACCGACAGTTGCATTTGGCACAGCAAGGTATGTTTGTAGAGTACTTACATTTGGTTAAGTTGAGTAATGTTTGTGTTCGATTGAATATTTTAGGAGCTCAAGTGATTGAAAACGAGCAGCGGCGAGTGTTGGCACTTAAACAAAAAGTGCAGAATGAAGTGAGGACTAAATGGGCTGCCAGGAAACACGATAGCGATATGATTAGTTCAATTGGATCTGAATTTGAAAATGGGTAAGTTATTGTTTTTTGTTTGAGAAATTGTAGGGAAATAGGAAGTTTTTGATTAATTATATCACGTGAAAATTGAGAATTTAATACTCCGAAGTTATTTTGAGGCTTTCGTGCGTAAGTAAAGCATGCTTGTGAATTGGACAATAATATTTTGAGCGGGGTGCCGTTTATATAAAAGATTTGTAAATTTATACGAAATGACTCATTAATTTAATGCTAATTTTATAAAAAATTATTAAAATAAGTTTGATTTATTTAGATTTTTGATTCTTTAAACATTAGGTTGAAACAATATTTACTTATATAAACAGGAAATTGGAAATATTTATTCATATGATCCACCACGTGTTCAACATAAATGTTGCAAAAACACTGCAAACTTATAGCAAAACTAAATAACTTAATTCTTCCTGACTTCTATTTATGCAATTCAATTAAGTCATCACATAATATACCTGACAGGATAATTATCATTTCCCACCTGTTTAAAACAAATTTGTGCCATGTCAAAATAGTCCAACTTGAAAATTCCTCACTAAAATTACAAAAAAAGTTGGTTTTGATCCAAAACCATTACATGTCAACCAAAGCAGAACGTTTAAATTATTTCGCAAAGTACCACTGAGTGTTGGTACATTATTTCGTCAAGTCGTGAAAACGACAATTTTGTAGCCATGAGTTATAACTTCTTATTTTTCAGGAACTCCCTTACAACAACTCCGAGAGATGAAGACAACTCGAATCATATTGACTGCAGTCCTGTGCAGGTATGAAAATAGATTTGAAATCAGTTAAGCCGTTCATGTAGATTAGTCATTAAAAATAACACGCTTTACAAAGTTTATTCAAAGGCTTTATTTTTCCTTGCGTTTCCGTAAGGTTAAGGTGAAGTTTTCGACAGGAAGTCGTTGTCTGTTTTTGAAAGAATTATTGAGATCCCTGTCGCGTTCTATGGTTATTTTTAGCTATTTTTTTTTATGAATACGGGAGTCTTTATTCTTGCGTTTGATTGCAATCGTATTAACGTCACACTTATTATTTCGAAATGCGAGTTTAGTTTTTATGTTGATATTACGACATTTGGTAATAAGTATTTGGCAATGAAAGAGTTAAGCTTACTTAAGTGTGTAAGAGTATTTTTATTACAAATCGTATTGTATTCACTCTTTAAGACAATAAAATAATCTACTTAAGTACAGTTTGGAGTAACTCTGTTAAACTGTTTTTGAATTTATCGCAATTTATTACTGTGATGAAAAATAGATTTATAATAGTTTATATAAGAGGTTTTTTAAGAATGAAAATGTGAAAAAATATGGTTGAATTATCGTAAACGATTTGAACAATGACCTTCATATATTTCATTTGTTTTTTTTTCGTCTTTCAATTTTCTAAAAGAATGCGGTACAAATTATTATTATTACGATTTTGCCAAACCACAATTTAATTCGAATTATTAATAAACTATAGCAAAGCCCAGCAGACTACATTTATAAACACTTAGTCATCTCACAACATTAAATTTATTGGAGTTTATACGAGTTTTCTACGAAGCTGGTAATTTTATATCTTAATTTATCAAAAACTAGGAACTTACAAGTTTTAAAATTCCCCCAATCTAATCAAAACTAATTAGTAGCAGTTAATCTGTTTATCACACAGAGTGTATGGTATTATTCCAGTATTATCAATCGCAGTCAATTTACAAATTACACGAAGCAATGAATTCTTTGCCAGTAAGTAATCAAGTGAATGTCCTAAGTCTAAGGAATTCAAAAATCAGGTCGTTCAAAATTTCAAGTCGTCTAACTCAAAATATTTTGCAGCAAATAGTGATGATACCCGCGTCGTATTTAGACAGTAGCTATTTAGTAGTCGCGAAGCAGTTCCGCAATGCAATAATGTCTAATTCGAAATTTCGTTGTGCCCATTTGTACACGCAATTGTAAACCTCGACTAGCTCGTTCCGCATTTGCGTTTCGCCCAACGCATTCGCATTTAGTCATTGTGACATCAATTGCTTGTCCTTATTTTATTGTAGCTGCATGTTTTCGATTGTGGAGTGCGCTGTCCAAATTTACGTCGATCGTTCGGTAGCAAACTCATTTCACGTGTGTTCCTCGAATTCACGTTCCATCAATGATTATTTCCAAAGTACTGATGTAAACGCGCATTCGATTCGATGTGAGCGCGAAGTCAACATCGTCGGTTTGATTACTTTTTGATTTTGCGTGAAACTTTTATTACTAGTTTTACATTTTTTTTCTTGGCCTTATATCTCTCATAAGAATTTTGAGCATTTTATATTAAAAGATATATTGATTCAAAAATATTTAAAATGTCGCTGTGGATGAATTATTTAAAAATTGGATTAACAGAACGCAAATATAAGAAAATGCATAGACATACAACATGTTATGACTATGTAATATAAAAATCCAAAAATAATTGAAAGAAAATTTTGCTAAATTTAGTTTTGTGCAATTTCAGTCAAGGGATTATTCAATCAGTCCAGAATCTCCACGTCCCTTATCAGAAACAAGTGATGTTAGTGTAGAAGTAGGAACAATTGGTCGTCGAAGAGGTAAAAATCTTGGAGATAAACATCGACCATTAACAAGGTTTCTGCCAATACGCAGTGTGGATTTGGATTTGCGTCAACACATTGAATCTGCTGGTATGTAGAAATTCTAAATGTCCAAAAGCTTTTCTTAGCATTAGCAGTACAAATTGTACATATCCATTCATGATGTAATGTATTTTAGGACATCAAGCTGATTTATGTCCACACGTTCGCATCAACAGTACGAGTTGTCGTGGTTTTTTGCATAAACGCGGCTCGAAATTAAATGGCTGGAGTCGACGTTGGTTTGTTTTTGATCGTATCAAAAGAACGCTAGTTTATTATAGCGATAAAACTGAAAAGAAGCCGAGAGGCGGAGCGTATTTCCAGGTAATAAAATTCATAATTTTATGCATGCATAACTTTTGTTTACATTTTGTTTGTATATAATTTCAAATTTTGTAATGCGCATTTGCAGGCGATCGAAGAAGTGTATTTGGATCATGCGAACTCGGTGAAATCGTCTAATCCGAATTTGACTTTCATCGTGAAAACTCACGAACGGTATTATTATCTGATGGCGCCGTCACCCGAAGCGATGCGTATTTGGATCGATGTTATATTTACAGGGGCCGAAGGATATCAGGAGTTTGAACACGGTACATGAAAAATTTCGTGACAAACATTACATGTTCAAATGTAATAATTTTGAGTATTGTTTATACAAAATGGAGGACTTTTACCATATGTTACGTTGTCGAAAATGAACGTTACCATTATGCGTAAATGCTTTTCTATCTTTTTAATATTGATTATTGTATATGTACATGGGAACATTTTTTGACTACTTAACTCCCACACACACATACACACACAACTAATGATAATGATGTAAATGAAGTGCCTTTGAATCAAGACTGCATTTCATATTATAATTGATGATACAAATCGTTTACATTAAAATGATGAATATTTTGCATATTTATATTCTTATGAAGTGTTTGTGTATTCATAAGACTGGTTATATTATTAAACTATAAAATATTTGTAATTTTCCATGCGAATTGGGATTTTCGTTTAATTATTTCTAAGCTAAATTAAATCTTATTTTGTGTCCAATGACGAAAGTAATATAATAAAATTTTGATGTAAAAATTAAATTATCTGGAACTAGTCAATAAGGTCAAAATTGTATTTTGGATAAATAATTGGTTTTGTGCATAACGTAATACATTCACAATTCTTTTATTGTTAGTTTATGTGTGAGTCAACTTTATTTATTGTACTACCTTTAAATTTTATTTTAACGATTAATAATTAAAGTTTGATATGCGCAAAATATTTATGTTGCCTTATTATAAATAACCTAACGCATTTTCAGCACTAATTTAGCAGAATAAGGAGCTAATGTAAACCCATCACGTACACTTAAATTCAAATCCGACTCGGGATTCTTTTCAATAACAAAATTCTGCAACAACGCAGTAATTGCAAGAAAATAATTTGCTTTCGCTAAAGATTCTCCTAAACAACGCCTCTTGCCAAATCCAAACGGCAAAAAGTACTTTTCAGGAATTTCCAAACATCCTTGCTCATTGAGAAATCTCTCCGGACGGAAATTTTCAGGATCGCCCCAGAAATTAACATCCATATGGATACTATAGATATTAGTTAAAATGATTGTACCTTTAGGAATGACGTAATTCGATAGGATCGTATCGCAGATGGCTTTATGTGGAACTCCCACGGGACCTACGTTCGTAATACGTTGGATCTCACAAAGGACTGCATTCGTGTATGGTAACCTTATGGGAGAGATTACACACTCATTAATTAAACAAAATGCTCGCTTGTAATTCGTAAATAAGTTATAAATTACATGATTTTATCTCTCAATGTGGGCGTGCGTGATCCAAGTATTTCATTTATTTCCTGCTGCATTTTGCGTTGAACGTCTGGATATTTTGCGAGGTAAATGACTGCAAACGCTAATGTGTTGCTCGTTGTTTCTGATCCTGCCATAAATAAGTCCATACAAAGTGATATAAGTTGCTCTTCTATAATAAAACGTATAAATATAATATATTTGATGCTAAAAAAGCTTTTGATATTTACCAGTAAACGTTTCATCGTTGTTATGCATCTTTTTTATAAACACATCAATCAAATCTTTTGGCGCATCTTCATCGTATGTATCAAGGTGTTCTTTGATGGTTTCACGTATAAAGTTTTGAATGCTATCGATAACTTCTTTAACTAAAGTGTAACCAGTTAAATTTGGCGCAATAAATCGCAAAAATGGCATTTGATTAACTAAGCCTCCACTTGCATCTACTGCTGTGAAAGCTTTATGGACAAGGCCTACCAAATATATCAAACGTTCATCTTTTAATTCGTAACGTTTACCAGCTGCCATAGTCCACAAAGTATTTAGGACACTAACATCAAATGCATGTTTCATTTCAATAGGTCCTTTCACACATTGTTCTTTTAATAAAGTAATTAATTCATGGACTTCTTCTTGTAAAATTGTTTCCATTTGTTGTTTACCAAATCCAAAATTTTTTAAATGAAGCACAGTGAATCTGCGTTGCTTTTCCCAAAATTCTCCTTCTGAGAAAACAACTCCTGGAAAATTTCTTTAAAAAAGTCAAAAATTGAAACTAATTAAACTTACCAATTTGTTTTCCAAAAGTTCTTAACTTAAAAAAGAATCCATCTGGTCTTCCAGAAAACTCATCTCTTGCCAAAACTTCCCGTACCATATCTGGTCCATTAACTGAAACCACATAGATATTCCCCATTTTTAAACCAATCAAATCCCCATATTCCTTAGCAAATTCTTCCCATACTTTATGATGGTATCCATATTCTTTTAACTTTTGGGAAAATTGTGTGTAATTGCCAAGTAAAGGGTACCATTTTGGTCCATGGGGAAACTTATGAGGTTTTCGAATATCAAGATAAATAAAGTAAGCCACGAAGATCAAAAATGTGACCACTAGCATCCACATTGCACCGACTCTTAATATCGTCTCCAAGAAAGGAATAAGAGTTTTGGAGGATAAGTTGTTATAGAGTCAACCCGATTAAAAATTCCGGTTTTCGTTGTCACACTATTTAGTATAATGATACTTTAGGTAAAGGATGACTAAGAAAGGTGACGGGATCAGCATCCCAATTGTATTGTCTCTCTTGACCTATTCTATTTTTAATTTTGTTTTATTTTGTATCAGCCATCATTTTTTTGACGAGGAAAAAATAAACATTATAATGGGATTGGGTCAAAGATGCTTGCCAGATTTGCAAATATATTTTAATAATGGCTAAAAGGAATTTTAAAAACAATAAAAAACAAATTTAAAGTATTTTTTCAAGGAATTA
>JASKGN010004372.1:0-10711 GCA_030556245.1 Falagria sp. GC000072 | reverse complement strand
GGAACGGCAGGTAGCAAAAGATAAACGTTAAGCGACTCGAATCCCAATTTGTTGTTCAAATAAGGACAATAGACGACGAAGCCCGAAAGAGCGATTTCGAACAAGAGACCCTTGATCATAACGACATTGCTGAATCCATGTTGCATGAGCGAAAGTCTTCTCGTCTTACTGATAATGGCATCGGCAATCTGCGTGATGACCAGCGCCAAGAAATACGCGGAGATCGCCATGCGTCCGAGTTTATCGCGATCCTCTTTGGTCCATTCGTAGCCGTACGAATCTTTGACGTCGTTGGAATCCGAATACCATTCGTTCTGAATAAACAACAATCTGTCCCAGAGGAATCCGTATTCGGCCATCGTGAAGAAATAAGCGGCCAGACCGGCCCAAGTCTGGAAAGTCCCGATGTTCAAGTAGCAAAAGAAAATCAGCTTCATCCCCACCAAATTGTCGAATTTGGGATTTCGCGGAGGACGATCCATGATGTCGCTCTCTGGAGGTTCGTAAGCTAAACTTATGCCTGGCCAAAGATCGGTGCCCACGTCCATGATCAATAAAGCAATGACGGAGACGACTTTGGGTGTACCCAAAAGGATGTACACAATGAAAGGGATGACTTCAGGGATATTGGAGGTGAGGATATACGCTACAGATTTCTTCAAATTGTCGTAAATCAAACGCCCCTCTTCGATGCCTACCACAATCGAAGCAAAATTATCATCTAGCAGAACTAAATCTGCGGCATCTTTGGAAACGTCGGATCCGGTGATTCCCATGGCCACACCGATATCAGCTTTCTTCAAAGCAGGAGAATCATTCACACCATCTCCCGTAACGGCTACAATATGTCCAGTCTTTTGAAACGCCTCCACAATCTGCAACTTCTGTTGGGGACTAGTCCTAGCAAACACCAACTCCTTATATCTCAAAACTGTCTCGATCAAATCGTCATTGGTCATGACCCGAAGTTCTGCTCCACTGATGACAGCAGCTTTGCACGCTTGAGACTCCGTAGGTATGACTTGTCCAACAGAAATCTTACGTCTTTTTGCAATGTCATGCACGGTGTCGTTTTCGGGTGAAATGATTCCGACTTTACGTGCAATCGACATGGCAGTAATGGGATGATCACCAGTGACCATGACGACTCGGATACCAGCACGTTTGCAAGTCGCCACAGCAGTAGGCACACCGTTTCTGGGTGGATCGATCATGGACATGAACCCGACAAATCGTAAACCCGTCACGGGAAAATTGATTTGATCACTGAATACGTATTTCTGATTATATTTATCTGGGAGTTTCAAATCGGCGAAAGCCAAGACCCGCTCGCCCATATATCCCATCTCCATCAAGACGTTTCCGAGCCGCTTCTTTTCGGCATCGGTAATATCGATTTCGTGTTCCTCCACCATCATTGTACTGCAACGCTCCAAAATCCTCTCTGGAGCACCTTTCATGACCAAGAGGATCTTTTCATCGTTGGGTCGTTTGTGTAGAGAAACTTGATACTTGTTAGTGGAATTGAATGGAATCTCGAAAACTTTTGGGAAATCCTTAAGGGTGCGTTTCGTGTTCCGAGTCAACAGTTCCATGCATTTCAAAACGGCAGATTCGCTAGCGTCCCCAATCACTTGGCGTTCGTTAACTGGGATTCTACCTTGGTTTTCTTTGAACATAGCTCGACTGCAAAGAATCCCACATCTACACAAATACAAATAATTGTAACTGGTGCCATTTACGTATGAAGGCGACAATACGTCATAGATTATGGCATCGTAATACATATGCGAAACAGTCATCCTGTTCTGAGTTAAAGTCCCAGTTTTATCTGAACAAATCACATTGGTCTGACCTAAGGTCTCTACAGCTTGCATGTTTCTAACCATGCAATTCTTCGCAGTCATTCTTCGAGCCGTCAATGTGAGACATGCAGTGATCGTGACCAAAAGAGCTTCGGGGATGTTAGCCACAAGAATCCCAATAAAATTCAGAAACATGTCGAAAACTCTGTGCCCCATGGCAAGTCCCAAACCAGCAACCAAAAACGAAACGCCAAAAGAATAAATCGTAATGAACTTGATAAATCTATTGACCTCCCTCTTCATCGGAGTGGCTTCCGGTTTCAATGTAGAAGTCAACGTGGCGATGTGTCCAATCAAAGTCTTCTGCCCCGTAGAGATCACTATACCCTTCCCACTACCCTCGATCACATTCGTACTGAAGAAAGCCAAATTCGCCGTCTCCAAAGGATTCTCATCAGTACACACAGTCCCCCGACTTTGTGGTTCCGATTCTCCAGTAATGGAACTGTTATCCACTTTGAGTCCATGCGATTCAATGATACGAATGTCTGCAGGCACACAATCGCCACCTTCGATTTTGACTAGATCTCCAGGCACGAGTTCCTCAACGTTAATGTTAGATAAGACACCTCCTCTGATAACAAAAGTGCTCTTGGGCACCATCTTTTTGAACCCGTCCATAAGCTTACTGTTTTTATATTCTTGAATGAACCCAAAAACTCCAGTACCGACGAGGATAATAAAAAGAACGATGGACAAATAAATTTCGTCCATTTCACTGGGGTTCTGAGCATGATTGACGGCGAAAGCAACCACGCTGAGGATAAGACAACCCCATAACACTGCCGCAAACCCACCAAAAAGATATTCTAGAAAGACCAACACCATCGAGCGACTTGCCGGTGCTTCCAGGACGTTCTTACCATATTTGACCAACATGCGAGCGGCCAATTCTCTTGGGAGACCTTCCGTCAAACTTGTGCGGTACCTAAGAGTCACTTATTTTTATACATTTCGCTAAATTAGTAATCCTGCGGACACTTACTTAAATGCCAAGTCGTCCACTGATAATATATGATCGTTGGTTTGTATTTCTTGGCGACAGACGTCTAAGGTGGTTTTGATTCGTTTTAAGGCATTAGTTTTCTTATCAAGATCTGTCATAGAGGAACTCGGTTGGTGCATACTTTTGTCCGCCTTCCGATTTTTCAAGTGCATGCACTTACTTTCCTTCGGCATTTTTGCAAATTTTTCTTAACGAGTAAACGCGTTAAACTGATAATAATAACTATTTGACACTAAATAATGATAAACGTACAACAATTGACGTTGCATTGATTGGAATTTTTATAGTTTGTCAATGGGAACTTGATTTATTTGAAATGTATACGAATTTCACTGTATATTAGATATTCATCTATAATTTAATAGCGTTGTTCCTGCTAGTTATTATTCTCGCCATGAGCAATTGTCAAAATGGTAGACAACATGCATGTCGAGTCTACACATAAATGGCTGGCATTGCATTACGATTAAGTATTCACGAGATGTGCCAGGATTTGTATAGAGAAGTCATAAAACATATACCTGACCATCGGCACGACTAAATTATATTATAAATTATAATGTTAGATTATATGCGAGTTTAATGAATACTAACGACTCGCGACCGTCTACGTGCCTGTTCTCGCAATTACAACAATACCTGAACAATTTTTTTAATTCGTAAATAAAAATTTATGTGTGTTCATTTATGCGACGACCGTAAAACATTGAGAAATTATGGAAATTCTGTTAAAGTAGATAAAATAAAAATGTGGAAAACTTACCATAACGTAATGTCGTTGGATTTCGATTTTTTCGCTGGCTAATTTCTCGCATTCTAATTTTAAACTGAAAAGGAAATTTAAAATTAGAACTTTTTTCATTTGTTTTGACAGGATAATAATATGATGAGCAAGTGTGAGTTTTTATTACCCATAAGCAAAGGGAGTAAAGAACCTTAGCTGAGAATAGAATGCAGTGAGTTTTAGATTCCCATTACTCAACACTTTATATGGACAAGTTTACATTGGTCGTAGATAAAAACAATTTGATACGTACTTATGATATTGTGCTTGAAGAAAATTAAATTCTTCTTTTATCCTATCACAAGATTCACCCACAGTGAATTTAAAAGGTTGTCCAGGTTGCGGAGGGCCCTGTAAAAGAAACAAAAAAATTAATTATTAAATTTAAAATGTGAATAATTAAATTTAAATAAATAAAAAAAGAGATAGAGATAGACAGACAGTGTCTGTATCAGTAGAAACTTAATACACAATTCAAAATGTAATAATAAATTACTAATTAATGTACTAATTATTCATAAGCAGCACGTAATTAATCCAGAATTACAAAATTATTCCACCAATCGTTATTACGAGAGTATATTTATATTAGTTCAACACAAACATAATAATCTAATAACATCCATCTGAAATTCATAAACAATAATTATATATTTTAATATTTAATATTTATTGTCTTGCTGTAATTATCCCAAATTAATCAATATATTATTTATATTCCTGCACAATCATTAAAATAATAAATAAAAGCGATAAAGTTATTTATTATAATATAATATTATTGGTATTTTATAATCACCATCATAATATTATAATAAAAATAAGTTTACATATTAATAAATAAAATGATGACAAGAAACGATGATAATAAATAATCCAGCACTTTTTACAATTTATTGCATCACTATATTTTCATTATTGCATTTTATTTGTCTACTCCTACATCATCATAATAATAATTTATATCAATTCGTTGAATTCGAATTGTGTTGGAGTCAATACAAACATACAAAGTATGTACTATAACTACTTCATGATGGATAAATAATTAGTGCGTGCTTCCATAAACATTTAATTAATCCGCGTTCGTAATCAATTTTTCCAGCAAGCGTTTTTCCGATTTATTTTTTCCACCTTCTACAACAACCAGATAGATTCCAAATCATTATGGAAAAAAAAACAGAAATTAAAGCCAACGCCCGATATACCTATACACAGTGTGCAGGTACAATTGTGTACTTTATCGAGTACCGTCGATAATTAAATTGTTAATAATTAATCCCTGTGAATTTGTTTTCGTCCTAGATAAAATCAATCAATCGATTGGTCACTCAACAATTTTTATTCTCCTGGGATTCCCCTAACTATTTTAATGAAAATTTAAAAAAAAACTTTGAAATTAAATTTAAAAAATTTGGATACTGAGACATCCTGTATAGTAATATGTTGAATATCATCATTAATATTGACATTATCATTAAACGCGAGTACACAGATGGTAATTGAAGTTGTTCGCATATACACTCGGCTTCATATACAAACAGACGCATGTGTATAAACATAATGAGTAATTGTTTTGTTATTCGATTTATTTCGATTGCCGGCGGCGACGGACGGGCAGAGAGCCGACACGAACGAACGCGGCCCATCCTAGCCCGCCCGCTAATTAAATGACCATTTTCGTGCTCTCGCTCTATTTGCATTTATCGCGTTAACGTGCATATTTCACGTCGTTGTTGTACATTGTGCTTTCTCGCGGGAGTGCGTGGGCGCACATTCGCGTGTTTGACGTTTAATGTGAAAGGACCGACCAATTTATTTAATTTAGGGTGACCATACTTCCTCCACCTCTCGTTACATTTTAAACTCATACCCGCCTTCAAATACAAAAAAATAAAACTGTATAATAATTATCTAATTAATATACAAATAAATAAAGAGCAAATAAATCAAATTACATTCACTTTTGTTTAACATTACATCATATAAGCCGAGAATAAATAAACAATCGAAATTTATACTGCCGTAGAAAAGTGAAAACTTAATTCCCACAAAACCAACCATTATTATCCTATCCTTATTATTATAGCAATTTTATTACTAGCACAAATAAAATGTAAAGTTAACAATGTCGTTAATTTAAACTTTTTGCTTTCCACACGACCGACGTTTCATTTTTAGTTGTCGAACATGTTGGTACATTCATTCACATTTGCATTGTCCGTCGAGCCGCTCGCCGCCCACGCGATACTTATTCGCAATACTTGTGTACATACCTCTATGTACATACAGTATGGCGCTTTGTTAATTCGGCTTGTTCGTATTTCGACAAATGTACAACGGAGGACATTGTCGAACAAGGCCAGCCGTGATGCAATCGAATCGAGCATGAATTCACATTCACAGAGATTCCGATACACGTTATCGATAACGACATATCAAGCTAGTAGCTAATAATGCTTCCACACATCGATACATCAATTTCATTCAAATAACTCGACAGATGTGTGTAGTAATCAGTTATTTCATTCATTCACCAAAATACATTGACGAAATTTTAGATTTGTTGATTTAAACTAACATAACCAAACTTAAGAACTATTTTACAAATGACAGTTGACAAAACATCTTCTAGGGGTGTATCTATTATGTTATCATAAGCTTCTACTAGAAAAAAAAAAGTTGAAGAAGGAAACTACAAGCAGCAAAGTAAAATCAATATTGATTCGTTTTCGTTTGGCTGACGACCGTGTTCGACGTCGAGCCGAAATATTTGCCGAGGAAATGATATGCAGCCTGTGTACACACCTGAACGGGCCGAAAGTAAATATTTGCTTGTGCGACAGACAACAACGACGACGAACGGCCAAATAAATAGTGGATGTCATTGATGTCGTCGTCTCTATCGCCCTCGAGGAACACGGGAAGCTCACCACCGGGCCAAAACCAACATCGCCGCCGCCGCGCCGAAAGATTTACGCTCGCGGCGGCGAACAACGCTTATCGTTAAGGATCGCAATCCGGACACAACAGTCGTAAATATCCTCAAACAACTAACAATATTAGGTGAGATGGATGGTACATATTCAAATTTGGAACAGGGAAAAGAAAGTTAAAATTAAAAAAGGGGAGAATGAAAGGACGAAGAAAAATTTAGTAACTTTTCTCTCACGGAGAAGAAAATGTGATGAAATTAAATTGGGATAAATGAGTTATCGTAAATTTCTTCCAGCTGTCACGTTGAATTTGTAACGGATTTTTTAACTGCTCCAAGTTAAGTAAGTGCGTTCAACGCGAAAAGCATTACAGGATGACATATGGCTCAATAATTCAGAGGAGTAGCTAAAAATAGAAGGTGGCCAACGGAGATTGTCAACGAAATATTTTCCAAAGTCAACAACATCAGATACATACAAAGTTTCAATTAAATTTATATAAAAAAAACTAATAATTTCTATTACCAAAATTTGTATATGCAACCCAATTTACTTAACCTATTATACCACTCTGTAGGCTCCCAAAAAAAAGGCAGTAAATCAATTAGTTACAAATTTCGCTACAAACAAGCCTAATCGATAGACAACAATGATAGTACATAGGTAAGTAAAGCTATACCATTAGATAAATAGAACACGTAGTTATGGTCATTATTGTTGTCTCTGATGGGCGGCGATGGCGGTGAGGGTGGCGTGGCATTGTACCACCTCTGTTTGTGCTGTTAACGTTGAATATACATCTCGATGTAGTCGGGTCGGACTAGTGATAGTAGTTCGATATCGATGTAACATCGCTTGTTACATTAACATGCCCATTAAACCGATACAATAACCGCCGCCCTCACCGATATTGAGTTCGTCGACGTAGGTGGTAGTGACAGTCGTCGATGGAGAACTAAACTAAACTACCACCTCGCCACTATCAATATACATGTACGTCTCTATGTATTGGATATGCCTCATCGTAATTATAGCAAACCGACCACCACATTCTGTCATTCACCTCTTGCACCTAATTTCGACAACCCACCAAGTTTCGATAGTCGCCATTGATGATGATGATGTTGGTGGTAGTAGTGTTGGAGGTGGTGGCGTTAAGTTTCGTAATTGTCCGTGTGGCCTGGTCACCCCGCACGTAAACAGCTAATAGTAATAGTCCGCCTATTTGGGTAGCTATTGAATTGATAGATCCGATATGTTAAAGGGTGGTTGTAGCAAGTCCTCAAGGGTTGTAATGGAATGAGAGGGAGATGATGTATATACGTCTAATATAATCAATTATTGGATCAGATATAAATCAAGGTGGTAATTAAATTTGAATGCTGAGTAACCTAACCTAACCTAAATTGAACTTTCAATTCTGGGATATTTTTATTTTATTGGAATTAATATAAATTTTTATGGGAAATGAATGGATAGATAGATAGGTGGAAAGATCTATCGATAAAAGTAAAAAAGCGAGAGATGTTCGAAATCGTGAGCTCTGAAGTTATTTTTATGTACGGGCCATTTATTTTATTCGAAAGGTGAAAACGAAGTGCCGATCGGCGGATGCGATGCCATATAAAACCCAATAAATTGCCTGACTTTTCCACAAAAAGTTTTTTACCACTGCACGAATGTGTCAAAATGTAAACATGAAACAAAATTCCACTTAAAAATGTGAAAACCACAAAGAGAAATAATTAATGATAAATGTGAAATTAAACACATGGTATATAAAATTATTAAAATATCATCATAGTCGCCTTAGCCCCGCCCCTTATCCAACACAAAAATCTAAATGTACGTTGGACACCTTCAATTACAATTTCTTTAACTGCATCTTTGTGTGTGTCAGTGCGTCTGTCGTCTGAGAATAAGCCTATAATAATACGTTGCTTATATTCGATCTTTCTTTCTTCGGCTTACACACGGGCGTTTTCCCTCGGAGCACAGCACACCAGTTTGATAATAATCATAATGAGCGTAATTCCATGGTAGCTTTAGTGCTCGAGTGGGTCCGCGCTTTTTCTGCGCCATCTCGACCATAAACATTCGTAATTTCCGATCGCCGCCCGCGATAGCGCCGTGCCAGATCGGTGAGTCCGATAAAGACGTTTGGTAATCGTTCAGGAAAACCAACAATTCAGAAAAGACTCGAGACCAAACCAAGCAGGCAAGCAACCGACCAGCAAACAAACACAAACAGACACTTACTTATTCACTTACTTAGTTGCTGGTGCTTACTAACAAAACAACATTACGAGCATACGTACACCTACATTACACAGGAATTTGAGACGCGGCCAAGGAGTACAGTACAACACCTCGTTCTACCGGAATTAAACAACAACAACGGCAACAACACGCTCGGCGTTAATTACCCCGGTTGCTACTCGTACTCTATTTATATACGCGTACCTCTACGCTAACAGCCGTTAATTACTTTACTTAACTTTATTTATTTACTTACTGGGTGTTGACATAATTAATATAACTTAATCTAACCTAACCCTACCCCACCTAAAATGATCCTACCCAATCTAACTCTACCCTACCCAATCTAACTCTACCCTACCTAACCGAACTCTACCCTACCTAACCGAACTTTACCCTACCCAACCTAACTTTACCCCACCCAAACTAGCCTAACCTCATTTTCAAATCTACTTAACTTAAACAAAGCATGATAAATTTGCATTGAATTCAATCGAATCCAATTAGGAATTGTTGACGAGCAGTAATCACGCCACACCTACGAATTATGAATTGCCGACACACATGCACATTAAATATAAACAAATCGCGAATTGCAAACGATCAGCGTTTTAATAACGCGTCTCGCGAGAGGCAGGTATGCGTGGGCAAATTGTTAACACTTAATGCGCGCGCATGCATCACGAACTGCATTAAAGTTCACTGGCTTCGTTAGCTTTTCCAGTTGGCTTTCTCTCTCTCTGGCTCTCTTGTTTATTGCAAATGTTGGCTGTTAGGATATTATCGGAATCATTATTATATTATTGCTTTGCCTCGGAACGCGTTTGTTGTGTTCATTGCAAAATTACTATTGCGGTTCGTTGATGCGTGTAAACTCAATTTGTTTGTAGCATACACAAAACACTCACACAACAACAACAACAACTACGAATAAACGCTAATTATGTTGATGTTTGAATTTATTAATTAATTTCAAGCAATTATATTGTTTCAGCATAAGATGGCGTTAAAAGACGCCATTAAGAAAAGAACTAACGCCATCTGTAAAGACTTGTAAAATTTTTATTTATTTAAAGAAAAGAAAATTTTTATTTGAATTTAAAATCAATTACCAAGAAACTCAAAACTTTCAGCATGTTAGCTTAATTTATTTCCCGGCATTTAGTTGTACAGCTGTGTAGTGTATAGTTGGTTGCGTGTTTTGACATGATGGCATCATGTCATGTCGCCGTAGGCACCGCCTATTAAATGTAATGTTTTACGATGACGCGAAGAAGTCACCTCACCGGGAAAGAATTCAAACGAAATTATCGTGGAACCACAAAAGCGACAAGCCCAACCACAACCAACAAACACACCAAATTACTAAATCGTCTTCTTTTCTTTTCCATTTTGCTTCTTGTTTTCTTCACTTCCTTAGCTTCAGGGCGTCTATTATCATTACCACACTCGCATGCATATGGTATATACGCGTCTGTTTTAATTGCGTATTATGACCGTAATTTGCTCACTACTCACACATGCAAACATTTAATATCGCAAAGGGTATAGGATTCAAATTATGACTACACACATCATATGCCAAATGAAGTGGAGTGTAATTAACGTTTGTGAGTAACGTAGGTAAATTAATTACCTCTAGTATTATGTAAACCAGGCTTTTAAGGATTAATTAATTTCCTATTGCTATTTTCGACGATCGGGGATTGTTTATTGTCAATCATAATGACTTTGTGGTAACACTCGGTGTATCTTGATATTAAATTCACGGATGGCGTTTATTATTGTCGCAGTTCGTTAGCTCGTTCCACGTCATGTTCTCGACGCATCATCATTGCGGTCGTTTGGCTCACCAAGTCAA
>JASKGN010004359.1:0-11417 GCA_030556245.1 Falagria sp. GC000072 | reverse complement strand
GACATCATCAATGTACTCAAGTCGTATGCTCCACTTACTAGATAAGTAAGAGCATACGACTTGAGTACATTGATGATGTCCGATGAGCTGAACCCCCGCACGTTCGCTACGCTGTACCTTGCTTCTTCAATTGTTTTAATTGATAACTTAAAAACTACTATTCCTAAAATTTTGAAAAATATATTGATTGAAAGATTATTAAATTCTGCTTCTTTTGTTATTAAATTTATTAATATTCTATTTAAAAAAAATTTAATATTTAATAGAAAACTTTAAAATATGTAAATAATAATATTATTATAAATTTAAAATCAACAAATTCTATAACAATAGTTTTAGATTTTAATAATCTATCGATTTATGATAAATTTCTTAGCACACAAATAAATTTAAAATTAATTTTCCTGATAGATACGCAGCAATGCAGTCGCCGCTCACATTTACATGGGCTCTTATGGGAGATTGCTTAATTTATAAAAATTAAAGGTTTTTCTTCTTTCGAAATTATTTTCTTCTATATTCTTGTTCTACACATTAAATAAAAGATAAAAACATTTTTGATTGTTTTAAATTAGTAAACTGTTTTAATCAGTAAACTAAAAAACTAATTTTTGGAAAGTTTTGATGTTGAAACATTATTAAATTCGACATCTTCCTATATTAAACTTAATAATACAAAATTATGAAAATTATTAATTTAAAATAAGAATTTAAAAATCTATCGATTACAACATTCTTCTTAACATACAATCCCATACAATTAATCTATTCTTATTCTTATTAGTAAGCAAGCGTCTTCCAAGAAACGAAACGACTCAAGTGAGTAATGAAAGAACTTCTCACGCTGGCGAGCGGTCACACGCTCACCTCTGGTGCACATAAAGAATAATCTGAAAGCTTTAAATACACACGACCTTGGCTAACAATGCTTAGAAGAACAAACCAACATTTCTTTCGCATATGAATTCATTAAAACTACCGTGCAATAATTCCACAGTCAATATTGTGATTTCTCCGCAAGTGCATTTTTTGAACTAGTGATGTTGTGGAAATGGGTGCATGCTTAACTTTGGAAAGAGAAGAGATTGTTGCTCGCAGAAGGAGTGAAGAAATTGATAAACAGCTTGAGGAGCAAGCCAAAGAACAGAATAATGTTATTAAAATTTTGCTATTGGGTACGTACAACTATTACTAATATTGCAATTTGCATTTGTTAATTCCAAACTCACAAAAATAAAACTCGATATTTTAATTTTAGGAGCTGGCGAAAGTGGAAAGAGTACGCTTGTTAAACAAATGAAAATAATACATGCAGATGGTTTCACTCATGCTGAGTTAAGTAGTTTTCGACCAACTGTATTAGATAATCTCTTGGCTTCTATGAAGTATGTACTAGCTGGTATGGGCATACTTCGCATAAATCTAGAGTTATCAAGAAACAGAAACCATGCGCAAGTAATTTTGCAAAGTAGAAGTTGTTTCGATATGAATTTTTCCGTTTTACCAAATGTTGCTGCTTCTTTACAAGCTTTGTGGTCAGATAGAGGTGTTCGTCTTGCTGTTGCTAGAGGCTATGAATATGAATTAAATGATTCTGCTTTATAGTAAGTTTAATTATTGATTTATTGTTGTTAGTATTTACTAATTAAGTTTGTTTTTATAGTTTATTTGAAAATATGGAAAGAATTTGTGATCCTAAATATGTTCCTTCACCAACTGATGTGTTACGAGCTAGAGTTCGTACTCAAGGTATAATTGAAACACAGTTTCGTATTAATGAGATGATAGTTAGTATGTACGATGTTGGTGGTCAGAGATCTCAAAGACGAAAGTGGATTTATTGCTTTGATGATGTGAAAGCAGTGCTTTTTGTGGTTTCGTTAAGTGGATATGATATGACTTTACTTGTAAGTATATTATTTTGATTTTATGTTGATTCTTATGAAATAAATAATATATTGATTTAAAAAGGTAATATTTCATTGCAAGTATGTACATATAATGCATGATGTGTCAATTTTAAAGATTAAAAACGATTCATGCATGAAATTAATTTATTATTACATTAAGTAAATGCATTAAAAATATAAATCAGGGACGACAAAACTGTCGATTGACAAAAGTGAAAGAGCCAATCAAAAATGATCTACTCAGCTGCTTATGCGCAATAAGACAAAATCAACCATGCATGAATTTGTGGCAAAATTTAAAATTTTATTTCTATTTTTGTTTTACTCTATATAGTACATATTGTACTTAAAAGATATTTGATTTAAATATTTTTTTAAATTTATTTATAGGAAGATGCAAATGTTAACAGACTTGAAGAAAGTCTAAATTTATTTGGACAAATTATCAACAATCCATTCTTTCGAGAAGCTTCATTTGTTTTGTTTATGAACAAATTTGATTTATTTCGGGACAAGATTTTACATTCCAATCGACATTTGAGATTGTATTTTCCAGATTATAAAGGTATTTACAATTTCTAGGTTTTCTTTAAAAATTCATTAGATTTAAAAACTTAGTTTATAATTTTTATGAAACTTTCCAGGACCTGATCGTGATGTAGATCGTGCTGCTTTATTTATTCAACATAAATTTACCTTACGTAATACAGATTCTCGAAAAGTACTTTATCCACATTTTACAACAGCTACCGATACAGCTAATGTTCAAGTAGTTTTCCAATCAGTGATGGAAATGGTGATTTCTGATAATTTAGGACAAGCTACATTGCTATAAGACGATTTTATACACTGCCACTGTTTTCAAATATTTTTTAAATCTCATTCTATTAGAGCCGTGAGCATGTAACGTCTCTAAAATGGCCGCCATGCTACACGGCTTTGAATTCTGCCATTCATAAAGTTTTAAGTTGGTTCCAATAATAAATAAGTATTTAGATTATAAAACAAGTAAATTACTGATGTACCTGTGTTATCAATCAGGTAACATTGTAACTAAAACTTATATATCGATATTTTCATGTAAGAGTAAAATAATTAGTATTAGACTCGACCCGGTGTCGAAATACATTAAAATAAGTAACTATGGATCTCAGATCGCTTAAAACCAAATTGATGAAACACTTGATAAACAAATCGTGTAATCGAATTTAATTTGTGCTATCAAATGGAGTTATTGATATAACTACAATTAAATAAATAGCAAAAATCGTCGATTTACTTACGTTTCTGTGATAGAAAACGCCTTATTAACATTAACACTTAAATAGTTGCAAACACATCCATAGAATTTTGTACAATGTATTTTTAAACTCAATTTAAGCAATTTGAGACTGTTGTTTGAAATATGTAGCAATATTTTCTGTCTTCCATAACTTTTATAAATTTACCATACAATTTGTTATAACTAACGCGAGTAAATCGTTTTTGACTGGCTCTTCTACGTTTGTCAATTGTCAGTTTTGTCTTTAGACCAATCAAATGTATTTTTCAAAGATGCACACATGCGCATTTTGTCTTAAGTCCTTCCGAATTTTATATTCACCTATTAGTAGTTATAACAAATTTGATATTTTTAATACAATATCTTTACATGTCATTAAATCGATTTAAATTTTTTGCATTTAGATAACAAACAAATGAATGAATTTATCACTGTATTATATAGGTATATAAATAAATATATTTGCATCAAATTTCCAATATTATTTTGCCAAAGTTACAATGTAATAAAAATATGACATCCTCATGATTATAGACTCAAAGCAGGCAGTACTAAAGAATTGTGTAACTTTGTAAAGAAATACACATGTTGTGGTAGATCATTTTGAATTTCTTCGACGATCGAGCGCAATTTATTATTTAATTCTCGTTCTCTTGAGTATGCTGTATGAGCAGATTTTTGAGTACTAAACTGCATATAAGGCTTTCTACCCCTTGCTAATTCTGTGTACAACTTGAGTTTCTTTTGTTTATAAAGCAAGATATCCAATTTCTAAAAGAAAATTTTCATTCTTAAAGCTGTAACAAACAAATTTCATAAAACCCTTACAAGTTGCCGATCAACTCGCGCTTTTTCCACATTGTCCTGAGATAGTTTAACTTTTTCAGTAATATCTTGAATATCAGCAAATGATTCAGTTAGTTTCACTTTTGTTTGTTCTCCTTTTTTTATTTTTGTTTCGATTTTGATTTTAATATTCTCCAAATCCTGAAAAATATTAGATTTAAATATGTAATTTGTTTTCTAAAGGTAAATTTTAATTTTTTTATGCTTACTTTGCGAATATTCTCAAGTTTAGTTTTTGTTTCGTCTAGTTTTTTATTAAATGTAATTCGCCATTGAGTCGAACCAGCTTTATGTCCACGAGTTTTTGCTTCAGCGAGTGTAACAATTGAATCACGTCTGTATACACAATTATCCAAATCATGTATTAACTTGTCTTGAACTCTTTTTAGTTGTGTATAACGCACCTAAATCAAGATTTAATAATGGAATATATTTCTTTGGTAGGTTTTAAACTTACATTCATACGATGTATTTCAACTTTCATTTGGCAAATATCCCCAGTCTGACTCTCACTATCATGCATTTCTTGTCGTGCTTCTTCTATCAATTGAAGTTTCCTATCCCAAACTAAAAATTCCCGATTTTTTTCAACTAGTTCTTTGCTGAGTTGCAATTTATCTTCTTCAATTTCTATAATTTCAGCTTTCAATTTCAATGATTCGAATTCACTTGACTGTAGGGAGAATAATTAGATTTTAGTAAAATATTGGGTATTCAAGAATATCCAATGTTCAAGTGGCCACGCAAATTTAAAAAGTAATCACGTGGACATTAAACATTTTTAAACGTTTTTCTAAACTTTACCTCTAGTTTCATCATCAAATTAGTTTGTATTTTATTATTTGAATGATTAATATTTAGTCGACTATCTTTCTTTTTGTTTAAATTATTTGTACACAAATACAATTTGGTTTCCAAACTGCAAATATTCCTATTCAAAGCTTCTTCCTTAATAGAAAGTTCTTCTAGCTGACTATTAATTCGCAAGTTTTTATGATCCATTATCATAATCTCTGCAAAAGTATAAAATGTTCAAAAATTCAATAAACTTCAGAATAAATATCTTACGTTTCTTAACCAGATTCATATCTTTAATTTGCTCTTGTCGTTTTTCAGAAAGATCCACAACAATAGCTTGTTCTCTTAACCAGAAGCTTTGTGATTGTTTGTTTCTCTCAACTAAATCATTTTTTGTAGCTTCCAATTGTCGAATGCGAACTTCTTGTGGCCACATTTCAAGTTTTTGTGCAGCGTCACCTGCAGATTTTTGTTTGAGAAGTTCGTAATGTGTAATTAACTTCGACAATTCTTTCTCGCAATTGTCATATTCCTTATGTATCCCTGCTAAATCTGTATCTTCTATAGTCATAATGCGTTTGATTTCTGCTAATTGATTTAAAATTTCGATTTGTTCAAGTTTTCGAGCTTGCCATTCTGCATGAGTGTGACTAATTTGTCCTTCTACTTTAGCATTGCCAATTCGCTAAAAAAAACAATTGAGATATTTAAATTAAACAAATACAACATGATTTAGAAAATTGATTTGATATTTAGGAACTTCAAATTACCTTTCGACGATTTTCTTCTTTAATATCTTTTAAGACATTTGTCATTTGTCGTGCAGCATCACTATTGAATGCATTCGATTGGAAATTTGCAACGATCTCTTGCTCCATTTCGAATTTCAATTGGTTTCTAGCTTCTAATTCTTTGGAAAGATTATGTTCTTGTTCGTGGACATAATCAATTTGCTACAAACATTTCAATAATTTATTTAATAGAATTATATACAAATTTAGTTACCGTTTTAAGAATATCTCGTTGTCTTTTGTTTTCTTCAATGAACTTTTCATAATTGGAGGTCACTTTAAGATGTTGTTCTCGCTTCTCATTTTCGTTCTCTAAACTTTTAGCAACAACTTTCAACTCGCTATCAAGTCGATCTTTAATCATTGTTAACCGTTCATTTTCCAAATGTTCCTGATGGATTTCTTTCTTTATATGATGAAGTTCAGAAGTAACGCTTGTATATATATCATCAATTTTTCTATAATTTTAGAAGAGTAAATTACTAATTGTGCAAACTTCTAAAGATGTACTACTAAATTTAAACTCACATGAATTCTTTATGTAAATTATCATAATATTTATCTCTTTGATTAATAGTAACTAAAACAGATTGCCATCCATGTAATAAATATCGATGTTCAGCTTGATTTGATTCCACATCAATATTGGCAATAGCAACAGCTTCAGCTAATCTTTCACGATCTTCTTCTCTAACTCGTAATTGCATTAAACAAGTTTCCATTTCAGATTCGAGTCTCCAAACTTCTCGCATTAAATTGAACACAATTGCATCCTGAGGAAAGAAATTATAATATTAAACTTAAATAAAATATTTAAAAACCTAACATACTTGTCGTTTCTTATCAGCATTAAGTTTATCTTTATATCTTTCAGTGTTATCCAAAATCCGCTGATTAACCATAAGATCACTCTCAATCTCATCTTCCCATTGTTTCATTTGACTTAGAAGATTATCAACAGATTCCAATTCATTCCGGATTTCAATTTCTGCAAAAAAAAATGTTTTAAGTATTTATAGAATTAAATATACACGGGGTTTATTTTGAAATGAAAACCAATTCATATCTTTTGTAACTATTACTAGATTTTTATGGCATCCATTTATTTAAATTTAAAAACCTTACCTTCTTTTTCTGTATTCATTACAACTTCCTTTTCATATTCATAACTAGTATTCAATTCAGTAATTTGAAATTCAACTTCTTCTTTTGCAGCTACAACAGACTCTATTTCCTGCAAACAACTGTCAATTTCCTCCCTCTGTTTGTTGGAATTTTGCTGAATTTCATAAGCTTCCACACCATAAGCTTCCTTTTCAGCGTTTCTTTTTCTATATCCTTCCTCCTACCAATCAAATAACAAATTTAGCTGCATGGTTTCATACTTAACATTCTTACAACTTACTAAATCCGCAACTTCTTGGCCCATACAATAAATTCTCTTAGTTAGTTGGTCCTTTAAGGATTGTTGGAACCTATCTAACAATGGATGATCCGGAGCAAGAATTTGCGTGACATCGATTTCTTGATCCATTGGAAATCCCATTGAATTCCTGTAATTATTATGATTTATTATATTTAGAAATGACAATTAAAGATTTTTAATTTACAATGTTTTTCGGGGTCCTGGAGTAGTAGGATCAGGTGTTAAATTGTAATGTACAATCGGTCTTGGAGGCGAAAATTCAAATCCTGCAAGAGGATCCGATGTGATGTAATCTTCGGATGCTTCTTTTTCAGGAATTTCTAGTGGAGTTACAGATGTAGTTGTGTCTTTTTCAGGAATTTCTTGAATGGTTGAAGTGTCCATCTTTGGATGTGATGCTGTATCATCCATTTTTGACTTTGATGTTGGTTTTGATGAGGTATCATCCATTTTTCGATGTGATGAGGTGTCCAATGTTGGTTTTGGGTCAGTGTCCATTTTTGGATGTGATGCTGTATCACCCATTTCTGGTTTTGATGCAGTGTCGCTATTTAGATTAGATGAAGGGTCCATTTTTTGATTGGAAGAAGTGTCTATTTCTTGATTAGATGAAGTGTCCAATTTTGGACTGGGTGGAACAGTTCCTTCAGCAGGAGTTTCCATTTTCTTTGCTTTAAAAATAATCACGTAGAAAACTGATAAGAGCTTTGTAAATACTTGTAAAATACTGATTGTCAGGAGCAGTCAAGGGAGTAAAATGTATTTCAGAATGTTTCTTTCCATAGAAACAAAATTGTTAACTTAGCAACGGGTGTTAATTGTTTTGGGGTGACTATAGAAATATATAAAGCTTCTAGATTTTTATAAATCGATTGAAATTAAGAATGGAATGTGTAAATGAATTTATTAAATATTGAAAAAAGTTAGCAAAAGAAGAATAATTTATTAATTATTTTTCTATTGAATTGGTCAAGGATGCATATACAAAATAAAAGAATAATATCTATGTCATATTCATTTGTAAATTATTTATTTCTATAAGATATAAACAGTAAAAAGGTATTTAAAAATGTATTTTCTATTTAACTATGTAATTGAAATAATTTTTATTTCATATTGTTCATATTTAATCGCATTGCTGGTTGCATTATTGATATATCAGAAAATATTATAACAAAGGGATTATACTTAATCTTGTACAAAAGATTTGATTAAAATATAAACATATTTACTTTGTAATTCATACAATGTAATAAATATTTAATATATTATTGATAAAAGTCTGCTTTTTGTTGATTTGCTGTATTAAACTCGTGAAATTGATCGCCATGGCTCATAGTCAAACCAGGTTACTACAAGTACAATAAATATTGAAATAAATTCTAATAAAAATCAAAAATTAAAAAGTTTAAACAAAATTAAATTTCTGTGAACAAATTTATACAAAATCCAAATACTTTAATAAATACAATGAGTACAGAATCTACTGGAAGTGTGATTTTAGATCAATACCGAGGAATATCTAACAAATTAAAGAAGTAAGTAGATTTTTAACATCCTCTACCATCATAATTAAGTTATATATTAACTATATCACTCCTTGTTATATACATATATAATTAATACATATTACTACATTATTTGCAATTACAGGAGATTTCTTCGAAAACCAAATGTAACAGAAGCCTGCGAATCATTCACATTACTTGGTCAACATTGTGAAAATGAAGAAATGCCAGCTTATGCAGGTTTATGTTGGATAGCAGCAGCACAATGTGAAGGATCCTTAACAAACATTCCTGGTGAAACTGCATGTCTTCGTAGATCTGCTCAACAGTTTCTAGGAGCTGAAACAAAATCTGTTAAATTAGGTTGTCCAACACCTTCGAGTGAGTTCTTAAATGCAGCTCTTAGTTGTTATGCTCATGCATCAAGTAGATATCCTGATAATAGTCATATTCTCAGTGCAAATATAAATTTGGAGATTGTAGAAGCTTTAAAGAAGTTAAATTATACAGATAAACTTGAACAGTATATGAAAAATGCATTGAAATTATCTGATGGGACTTTAGAGTTGCATGTATATTGTTTGGACTTGTTAGGAAATCATTACATAACAACAGGTAAGAATAATTTGTGTAAATTATACAAATAACAGTATTTATTTTAATGTAATATTTATTTTAGGTGATTATGTATCAGCATTGGAATGTTTTACAGAATTAACCAATTTCATAAATTGTGCTCCAATTAATGAAGCAAGAAGGAATACACTACTAGCATGTGAGATTAATCAAATTTTTATATTGTTGATATTGAAACCAGTTCCACAAAGTCTCTCTGCAGATTTAACAAAAATTTTAGAAAAGTATACTTGGAACAATAAAATGGATAAATCTCTAATTCAGATTGGTATGAATGAAACTTTATTTTTGTTGTTACAATCTTTAGTTTTAACTTGTCAATCAAATGATAAAAGCAGTTTACCGCATTTAGAAAATGAATTGTGGTTGTATTTGACCACTGAACAAAAGAATCTCTTAAGAGTATTACTGCAAGTGTATTAATATTATTACGAATAAAATAATATTAAGTTTTATTAACTATAACTTAGATTCATTTGTTTTATATAGGGTTTTTTGAACGGCACTAAAAATTTTAAAAAGAATTTATTGAAATTTTTGAGATTGCTCAAGTTGAGTGTAAATAAAGTTGCCTACAGTACTTACAATAACATCTTCAAATGTTTAATTCTTATAAACTTTGTTCCTAAAAGTTTACAAACTTATTTGGAGCAGTCATAGGCATGCGTAGTTTGTTCCTAGATTCAAAAAGCGCATGTGTATGACCGCTTGCAGGAACATAATTATTTGCATTTCATTTGTTTTACGAGGTAAGAATTAATAAAACCAAATATAATTACAATTGAACAAATAAAGTTTATTAAAGCATGATTAAATCAATTACAGTTTGAACAAATATCCAATTAGATTTTGTTGAAAGCAGCAATATCCACCGATTGCACGAAATCTTCGAATTTCTCAATTTCTTCAGTGAGTAAATCAACAGACACTTTGTCATCTTCGATTACACACATGATTTGCAACTTGTGAATGCCATAACCAACAGGCACCAATTTTGAAGCTCCCCAAAGAAGTCCATCCATCCCAACACTTCTGACATTCTTCTCCAGCTCTTTCATATCAGTTTCGTCATCCCAAGGTTTTACATCTAACAACACACTACTCTTAGCAATAAGAGCAGGTTTCTTACTCTTCTTATCGGCATAAGCTTTAAGACGTTCTTCACGGATCTTGGCGGCATCAGCATCTTCTTCATCAGAAGCGAACAGATCTACATCATCATCGTCATCTTTAGGTGGAGCAGCTGCTGTTGTTGGTTTTGCAGTCTTCATTGGACAAGCACCAGTGGCACCACTCCATTTTTTACGTTCATCAGCAGAAAAAGATTTAATGTGGTTGTACCATCTTAATGCATTGGTCAAGTTAGCAGCTGGAGCTTTGGTAATAGCGTTAAATGTCTCCACATCAGCTTGAGAAGGGACATATCTGTGATTTAAATATGCACGTGGTTAGAAAATGGATTTATTGCGTTTTATTGACTTACCCTCCAATGTAACTTTTGTCTTCTAAGAAGGTGTTAAGTTCTTTAAGGCCTTTGTCGGTTTTTACGTCGCCGAAACCCATTTTTTATTTATTAAGTTTACTGGGAGTAGTGCCAAAGTGTACACGCCAAGACTGCTAGATTAGAAAGAACGTGGGGCAGTGGGGTCGCATGGTCGTTGGCAGCAACCGCATTATTTTAATCTCAAGGAGGTGGAAAATTACTACGTTGCCATTATTTTTTGTTGATTGATTTTAAATTAAATTTAAGAGTTATTTATTTGTTAAAAGTTTTTTTCCAGCTTTAAATAGATTTTCTTTGTTTTATTTTGTATTGTTTAAATTTGAAAAACATTAGGTTTATTATTTCACGTGTGGTTTATTTAAATCTGGTAACTTTTATAGTAACTTTCTTGAAAATGAGCTATATAAAATTATGGAACTAAAAGTTATTTATTATTTTCATGCGGGATAAAAAATGCACAATAATTTGAAGTGAAACAAGTATTTACTAATGAATAACATTATTTCGAAACAACAATTTATTAAAATTAAACAGTAGCAAAGAAATTAAAATTGATTTGGTAATTTTTATATAAATAACTTTTAGGTTCATTCAGGCCCCGTCGGTGTCGGAGCATGGCGCAAAAAGCGTACACAGCAAACCTGTCAAAGACGTCGAAAATAGCTCATATAGTTGACTCGCATTATAAGCGCAGTTGCCATATAACAATTCAGTTG
>JASKGN010004347.1:0-23588 GCA_030556245.1 Falagria sp. GC000072 | reverse complement strand
TTAGGTATAACTAGAAAACCGTTCGTCGAAATCAGTTTATTTTTTAAAAATTAGAAAGGAAATACTTTCCTTAAATTGATTAGAGACTAAAATATAGAGATAGTTTAAAAAACTATGTGTTTTATGGTTAGCTTATTAAATTAATCATATTTGATTAATATATGCGCTATGGTGATAACCAATGAACTATTATGAATAATAATGAAATATTAAAATTGATCGGATGGTAATGCAGGTAATACCAAATATATTATACTATAGTACATTAAGGGTACTCATGATCTTGAGTATAGCATGCTATTTATCGTATATGTCGTATTTGAAGTTAGCAACAATCAAAATGCTTTTATTGTACACTTCAAATATGACATATTCGACAAATACGCGGATTTAGCATGCTATGGTCAAGATCATGAGTACCCCTAATATATTTTCGTAATACCATAGGTAATGCGCAGTAATCGCTAGAGATGGGCGATCCGCTCGTGAACTTGTTTTAAAGAACGAGTGATCAGAATCGGAGGTCATATATGCGTATATAGTCGGGACGGCCGCATATTGGTCATCATTAAATATATACTTTGGTCATCATTACGTCATAGTTAAGGTCGTTTTACACTGTCAAAAATTTGATATCAAATTTTATACCAAATTATTGACAGTGTAAAACGGTCTTTACTCACTAGCTACTGAAAATTCATCCAAAAAAGATCGGATTGTAATCAGTATGCGGCCGTCCAGACTCTATATACAGAACAGATATGACTTCCGATTTTGATCACTCGTTCTTTAAAATAAGTTCATGAGCAGATCGCCCATATCTAGCGTGAGCACCACACACACAGATCCCGGTTGTATTTGCAGTTAATTGTTTATATTTCCGATATTAACAGGGTGCAAAATAATAAATAAAGTTTAAAATATGGGAAATGATAAAAAACGCCGTTCAAGAAGTCGTGAACGAATTGATAAAGATCGGGACAAAAGATCTAAACGTTCAAGAAGTCATAGTCGAGATAGAGGTTACAAGCGACACCGCTCCAGATCAAAAGAAAGGGAGCAGAAATATGATAAAATTAAACAAGAAAGAGATCGGAAGGAAGACCGCAAGGAAATAAAGAAAGATTTGCCCGAGGAGCTAAAAGAAGAAATAAAAGCAGAAGATGTTATTAAAAAAGAGCCATTGTCTCTTGAAGAAATCTTAACCAAGAAAAGAGCTGAAGAAGAAGCTAAAAGTAAACCATTATTTCTAACAAAAGAACAACGTGCTGCTGAAGCAATAAAGAGGCGTCAAGAGGAAGTTGATAAGCAGAAAAGGCAACAAGAAGCTGAAAAAAAAATTATTGAAGAACTTCGGAAAAGTCGTCAGTCAAATGAAACTATTATTGTGTCTAGAGATGAACGAGATAGAGATTATAGGAGACGAGATAGGGAATTAAAAGAAGATGAGAAACAACGTGACAAAGATAAGGAACGTGAGACTGATGCAATAAAAGAAAGATATTTGGGATTAGTAAAAAAGAAACGCCGTGTTAGAAGATTGAATGATAGAAAATTTGTTTTTGATTGGGATGCTGGAGAAGATACATCTACAGATTATAACAATTTATATAAAGAAAGACATCAGGTACAATTTTTTGGGCGTGGGAATTTAGCTGGAATTGATATAAAAGCTCAAAAGAAAGATCAAAGTAAATTCTATGGAGAATTACTTGAAAAACGTAGAACTGAAGCTGAAAAAGCACAAGAAAAGGTGCGTCTTAAGAAAGTACGACGCAAGGAACAAAAACAAGAATGGGATGATCGTCACTGGTCGGAAAAGGAACGCCAAGAAATGACAGAAAGAGATTGGCGAATTTTTCGAGAGGATTATAATATTACAATTAAAGGTGGTAAAATTCCCGAACCAATTCGAAATTGGAAAGAATCCGGTATTCAAAAAGAACTTCTAGAGATTATTGATAAAGTTGGCTATAAAGAACCTACACCTATTCAGCGTCAAGCTATTACAATCGGAATGCAAAATCGTGATATTATCGGCGTTGCAGAAACAGGTTCAGGTAAAACATTAGCTTTTCTTATTCCATTGCTAGCGTGGATACAGTCGCTGCCTAAAATTGAACGCACGGAAGATGCTGACCAAGGACCATACGCCATAATATTAGCTCCCACTCGCGAATTGGCGCAGCAGATAGAAGAAGAAACTGTTAAATTTGGTCAACCATTGGGAATTCGCACAGTTGTCGTAGTAGGTGGGTTAAGTCGGGAAGAACAAGGTTTTCGTTTGCGTATGGGTTGCGAAATTGTCATTGCTACTCCTGGTCGTTTAATTGATGTATTGGAGAACCGATATCTGGTTTTAAATCAATGTACTTATATTGTACTGGACGAAGCTGATCGTATGATAGATTTAGGCTTTGAGCCAGATGTTCAACGGATTTTGGAATATATGCCTGTCACTAATTTAAAACCAGACACTGAAGAAGCTGAAGATTCTAAAGTATTACTTGCTAATTACAACAGTAAAAAAAAGTATCGTCAAACAGTAATGTTCACTGCAACTATGCCACCGGCTGTTGAACGTTTAGCACGTACTTACTTGCGTCGACCAGCCGTTGTATATATTGGTTCTATTGGCAAACCCGTCGAAAGAGTGGAGCAAATAGTACACATTATGACTGAAAATGATAAACGAAAGAAACTTATGGAATATTTATCTCGCGGTGTCGAGCCACCAGTCATTATTTTTGTTAATCAGAAGAAGGGCGCGGATGTTTTAGCCAAGGGCTTGGAAAAATTGGGTTACAATGCTTGTACCTTGCATGGAGGTAAAGGACAAGAACAACGTGAATACGCTTTAGCTAGTCTTAAGAGCGGAGCTAAAGATATTTTGGTAGCCACCGATGTTGCTGGGAGAGGTATTGACATTAAAGATGTATCCATGGTTATTAATTATGATATGGCTAAAACAATTGAAGGTAACATTAAGTTGATTAATTTTGTTTTAGAGAGAATCCATTCACATTGTATAAATAACTTATATACACTTTTCATTTTGCAGATTATACACATAGAATTGGAAGAACTGGTCGTGCAGGAAAAACTGGTGTTGCAGTCAGCTTTTGCACCAACGACGATGCTGCATTGTTCTATGATTTGAAGCAAATGTTGCTCGCGTCCCCAGTATCGACATGTCCACCAGAATTAATGAACCATTCAGAGTGTCAAGTCAGACCTAGCCAACCAAAACGTCGTAGGGATGAAATGATATTTGCATAGGCAAGGTGAATTAAAATTCTAATATTTGTGGTATAGACCCGTGCAAATATCATTTAATGGTATATATATATGATTTAGATTTAACATCTAACAAACGAGTGTTTTGTTTTTCGTAACTTGTTACAGTGAAAGTCACGATTTCTTTATAAATAAATTAAAATCAATACAGAACTTTTATTTACATTATATATTTTCAATAATAATACAAGATACCTTATCATTATCAAGATAATATTAAACTGTTATAAGTTGTCCTGAACATAGTGGACAAGGGTGAAAATTATCTGAAATATCATTTGGTTGCACTAAATTATTTGTTTTAATTTCGCCAAGCAATGCAATAATTTGTTGTGCAGTTTCATGACTTTGGTTAGTATTAGTTAAGTCAAATTCTCTTTTAACATCAGTTTCCTGCATTTTCTGATGTATCTTTGCATGCTCTTCACATAAAGCAGAAGCACTTTCATTAATATCTTGCTGTTGTTGCAATAATTCGTCTGAAACTTTGTTCTCAAGAAGTAAACGTCTTACTAATTCATTTAACATTTGGAGTTGCATATTCATATGTTTTCGGTCTTTTTCTAATTGTTTAAGTTGTACCTCTTTTTCAATCGCACGTTGCTTTAAAACTCCACGTTGATGTTGGTATAAAGCAATGTACTCTCCGATCGTTTCAGTCTCTCCTTGGAGTTGCATGACTATATGCTCCAGCATTTGTTTCTCATCTTGTAAATTAGCAATTTCTTGCATAGTACGCATGAATTTGGTTTCTAATTGACGCATTGCAGTTTCGCGATTGGTAGTCATTTCAATATTTACATGAGGCGTGGCGGGAATTATTTCTGTAGTTTTTTGAGTTTGTACATATTGATTCTTATAATCGGGTGTTAATTTATTACCATTATCAAGTTCAACTTGTGTGACATTTTTCATTGTGGGTGTTTCTTTAGAAGCTTCAAGTTTCATCTCCAGTTCTTTGTTTTTTTGAGACAACAATTGTATTTCTTCTTTTGCCAGTTGCAATTCATGGGTCAATGCATGTGCACTGTTTTCATGTGCTTCATAATGGCGCAGCCGATCCTGCAATTGATCTTGATGTAAAACTTTTTTGTTCACGTTTTCTGCGTGCATTCGCATTTCCGTCAACTCTTTATCTTTGATTTCAATTGCTTCTGTTAAAGTTTTTAATTGATGATTAGTTTGTATTTGCAAATCATCCAATTCTTTATACCGAAATTGTTCACTGGACAATTGTGTTAAAAGATCAGCTTTGTCATTAGTCATTCGAATAAAAGCCTCTTGCATTTCTTCCAGTTCTTTTTTCAGTTTAATATTTTGATCGACCGCTCTGGAAGCGGCTACTTTCTCACTTTCAATTTCGACTAACATTTGTGAGGTATTTGTTTGATTTGACTTGAGCTGTTCAATCATTAGCTCCAAATCTTCAATAGTTTGTTTCTTGTTTTCTACATCTTTAATAAATTCATCACGTTCAGATTTTATAGTTTCAAACTTAAGTTGAAAATCTGTGTTTTGTGATTGAAGTTTTTGAAACTTTTCTTTTAGAGCTTCTGTGTCACTGTCCGATTGTTTAAGTACATCGATTGGAAACGATTGCTTATATATGTTATTCGCCGATTCCTGTTGCACTGTTTGTAAGCGCTTTTCTAATTCATTGATATGATTTATTAAATCCTTTTCACGCTTTAAATGAATTTCATTTTCTAATGAAGATGCTTCTAATTTTTCTGCTAAACTAGAGATGTTTCCGTTTAACTGTTGCACGTATTGCTGATACTGAGAACTAGCTTGGTCTCTATCAGCTAAAGTAATCTTTAGCGAAGAATTTAGATCTAGAATTTGCTTTTCAAGCATTGCTTTTTCATCTATAAAATGCTCATATGTTGTTGGATCACCACCTACAAAAATTATTGTGTCATTTTAATTATTAAAATTAAATTAAACTTTAATATGATGTATATATTTCAGAGACAAATTATTAACTGAATTGAAACTGCTTTTGAATGACTATATTTATTATTATAAATTCTTTATCTAACTCAAAATCATATTTTGTTGGCAATGTATGCACAAGTAAAAAGAAAAAATATGAGATACATACATACATAAAATATATTTTAGTAATTTTCTTTACCTGATGATAATTGCTGAATTTTAATAGATGCCAAATCAAGTTTAGACTCCAGTTCATTACATGTTGAAACAAGTATTGCATTGTCATCTTGAATTTTCTTTAAACGTTCATGCATTTCACTAACATCTTGCTCAGATTCAGCTTTGTTAATGTGTAGTTCTTTTAATTCTTCCTGTAATTTTTCTAATTCATAATTATGCCCAGTATGAACCTGCATATATTTATTTCGTTCTTCTTTTAAATTATTTACTTCCCGTTCCAAATCAGCAACTCGAGACCTTGAAGTTTTCAAACGTGCCTGAAGTTCTTCACATTCAGATATTTTCTGTTGTAGTAATAATTGTGTATGACTAAGAGTAGCAGATAATTCTGTTTTCTCACCAACAAGTATACCTACTGTTTGGCGGTGTGTAGAAATTTCATGTTCCAATGGTGACACTTCATTCCTAATACGGCTTTCACATTCAACATGCAATAATTCCAATTGCCTTTCCAAATATTTTATTTGGTTCTTATACTCTACAATTATTGATTCTAATTGTTCACATTGCACTTTTTCTTTTTCAAAATTACTTGCTAATTCCAAATTACGCTTTTCTAAATCAGAGTAATTACAATAAGTTTCCAATCCATTAGAATCTACAGCACTTTTTATTTGATCATTTAACTGATGAAGTTGTTCAGTTACTGAGATGTCTTTATTTAATAAGGTTGTTTCATTTACTAAATCTATATTATTTTTATTTTGTTGTACTAGTTCAAATATTTCATTTTGCCTGATTTCTGGGTCTTCATATGTTATTGAATCCATATTTTCACTTTTTTGACTCAACAAAGCCATTGTATTAGATTGACTTGCATTGTTTTCTGACAAAAAAAGATCTGAAGAACTATTATCAAAGTATGTTGCAGTAGTCTGTGGCACACCTGGTACTTCACTCGATGCAACAAAATATGATTTTATTTGAGGTAATGGATTTACTTCATCAAGATCAATTTCTTTTTCTTCATTATGATTACCTTCTTCGGTACCTGTGGCATTGGTTACGTCGGTTACGTCTTGCTTTCTTTGCTTTTTCTGTTGATGATTTTTTAACTAAAAAGTACACAATAACATAAATTGCTGATGTGGCTAATAGAAAGAGTTGAAAATAGAAAAGCAATAAAATTCTAATTACCATATTTCTAGCGGCTGCTAACTTTTGTAATTTTAATGCATCATCCATGTTAATTTAGTATATTGAATTTTACAAATAAATATTGACACATAAATTTTAGATACAAGATGATACTAGAGAAACCACAAGAGGAACTGATTATCAGCTGACATTGTCATTATTGCTAAACACTAAACGTCATCTGAATATGTGACATGCCCAGACATACCACAGCCGGGCAGTATCGGCAGTATCAAGAATGATCAAGAATAATCAAGAATGAACAAGAACATTCCAAGTCACAAGAAGACCACTGGTAGATAATTTATTATAAATACACATTAAATTTTTTTCAACAAAAGAAAAATAAATTATTAATTAACTAATATTAGATTAATGCAGATTAATGTATACACTTTTTGGTGGTAATGAATTACTATTAAAGTGTATTAAAGCATCATATCAAGATGTGTCAAAATGTTTATGTTCTTCCAAATTTAAGGTTATGTGCTTTTTATGCACTTTGAACATTTTAAACAAATATAGTATAAATAAAATATATTAAGGATTAATATGTTTAACAATTAGTTACAATGCCCAGTTCATTATTATTCGGAATAAATAACGAAGGTCGGGTGCATACCCTTAGTACTTCTGGTTTTATGTGGAGGGAACTTCCTTATGTTGGGCAAGAATTTAAAAAGCTATCTGGAGTTCCACATTTCTTATGGGCTCTTGGGGGTGATCACCAAGTATATGTTTATGTACATGGCTTAGATATTCCAATAAGAGTTCGTGAAGAATGTTATGAAAATGAACGATGGATACCCATTGAAGGATTTTCACATCGTTTACTACCAACTGATAGATTTCGTTATTCTTCTGCTGATGGAACTATTGATAGATCTATAGATAAAATTAGATTACCTTCCATGGCTTGGCAATGGGAGGGTGATTGGCAGATTGAACTTACTCTAAATGGTCAGCCTTTAGATCATCATGGTTGGACATATGCTGTGGACTTTCCTGCAACGTATCATGCTAAAAAACAGTGGTCAAGCTGTGTTCGCCGACGTCTTTGGATACGCTCTCGAAGATATAGTGCATTGAATTCATGGTGTGCTATAGCTCCATTACATAAAGATGCTACAACAGTGAGTATTGTTACTGGATACATTTTGTTTTGTTATATAAAAAATTATATATGACAATTGATTAATATTAGAATTAATTACAGGAACCATTTATAGATATTTGTATTGGCGGACAAAATATAAGTGGTGCTGAACAGGGAGTAATGGTTGTGTGGGCTGTAACATCACACAATAGGGTAAAGCAATGTATATTAATAATACAATTAAGCACTAATATCAATCAAACATTCAGGTAATGTTTCGAACTGGGGTTTCTACGCGTTCACCAGAAGGTGCAAAATGGCAACATATTTCAACACCAGCTGGTTGCGAAGTCGGTCAGTTATCTGCAGGACCGACAGGCTTGGTTTGGGCAACTCTGTTGGATGGTAGAGCTTTAGTACGAATAGGTAATATAAAAATGTATTTTGTTTTAGCAACACAACTTTTTGTTTGAATTAAATTTAAAGTATAAAGTCATGTTCAGCTTAATTTCAATGTACGATAATTAATTAAATCATATTGTCAATATGAGAAATATTGATTAATTTATTATATGCCCTAGGAGTAACCAGGGATGCAATTAGTGGAGATTCATGGGTAGAAATTCGCGCTCCAGGTGAAAGCTTAAAAGTTATGCAACTAAGCGTTGGGTTAAATAGCGTTTGGGCTGTTACTCACGATAAACAAGTATGGTTTCGAAAAGGAGTAAAGGCTGAAGGTTCCGGTGTAAGTGAAGAAATGGCAGTTGGTTGCGGTTGGGTAGAAATGGTTGGTCGAATGTCTTTAGTGTCTGTTACAGCACATGATCAAGTGTTTGCAATCGGTGCTGATGACCGTGCTGTATATTATCGAATGGGCATTCAAAATTCTGACCTAACCGGTAAAAGGTGGAGAGGTCTACATGCTCCATTACAAGTTAGTCGAACTAGTAGCAGTGCAAGTCTCACCCGTGATAGATATCAAAATAGAAGTAATACATCTTTGGTAAGCCAATATAAATTTAAAATATAATATGTATTTGTAAATTTCACTTGCGTATTTTATACTTTTATAGAATAGGCCTCACAGTTTATGTGAATCGTCAGGAATATCGGAATGGGATGAACATAGTCATTCTGCACCTACTGCCCCAGTATCATTACCAGTTGGCAATTTGTCTGATAAACCCTTTGAAACTCAGCTTAAAAATCCGAAAGCTTGGAGTCCCGTGCGTTCAGTCGGTTCAGTGGTTGGCACTGAAGTATTTTCTGATGAAAGCGTATATCAATCAGAGCGTCAAGATTTATGTATATTCGCTGAAGACGAGGAACTTGAATGGGCTGAATATCAAGCACCATGGTCTTGGGTTGAAGCAGGTGCCTGCTGCATTGACCCAAATCAATTACCTCATTGGTTTGCAGAGTTATCCACAGACCAACAAGTTGAATTGAGTCAACCATGGCGTATAAAAATTTTAGAAGATTTAAAATTACGATTGCACAATGTGGATCGTTTTGCCAATTATCCACAGGCAATAGATACTAGCAGTTGGGTGCACACCGGAGAAGCTAGAATTTCACAATCCCTCAATGGAGTATTTGTTGATTGCGTACTGCAACTGGAATGGATGAAAACTACTGGAACATTAACAATATTACATCCGGATGGGACTTCTGCCATGGTAATATAATAATAGAAAAGAATTTGTTTGAGATACTTAACAAATATTATTTTAAAGCATCAATTTCCAATGAGTGAAGTAATGTGTACGCAATGTATTAGTGAACCCGGAAATCCTCGGTTAGCCATCTATACACCCCACATACAGCCAGATGTTGTTCGTTTGCAATTTTTCAGCGATACTGTTATGGAGGAATGGCAAGCACATTTTGCTAGTGTTACTATGCAGGTACATAATTGCTCTTCACGTCCTGCCGATACATCAATTTGGGCCATTACTAGTCTTGGTGATATATTTGTTTGGGACTCTGAGCAACATGGTATTGATCGGAATGAGGATAAGCCCTTTGAAGTTATTTATGACTTATCTGGCAAAGTTACGCCAATTGTTATACCTTTGCATGGATCAATTAATCCTGGCACTATAATAACACTGAACGGGTGCGTGCCTGATGATGCTAATCGATTTTCGATTAACCTACAAGCCTACGATACTTATAAATTGCGCCATAAAGCTCATGCAAATTACGAAAACGTACCTTTTCATTTAAACCCACGATTTTCTGAGAACAAAATTGTGATGAATACAATGATAGAAGACAAATGGGGAGATGAAAAGGACATGGAAAATGTATTTGTTAGAGGCCAAGAGTTTACTATTAAAATTCTTGCAAGAAATGATTACTTTCATATTTATTTAAATGATGCTGAACTCACTACATATAAATATCGTTTACCATGCACTAGTGCAACTGTATTAACTATCAAAGATAACGTGCAAATATTTAAATTTGCTATTAATACATTCAGTCTTATAATGAACCCAAAGGAGTTATATTTTCGACAACTAGGGGGTCATCTGAGGCGCATCGAAAGTTGTAGTGCTGGGGTTACATGGGGTATTGGGTATGATCGTACTTGTTGGGTATACAATGGTGGATGGGGAGGAGGGTTCTTGTCTGCCATGGATAGTAATAATGTTAATCCCATTGTTGATTCTCAAGATTATCGTGTTTACGAAAACCAAAGATGGAATCCCATGACAGGTTATACAAGTACTGGGCTTCCAACTGATAGACATATGTGGAGTGATGTCACTGGTAAGCAGAAGCGAACAAGAGACCAAGTAAAATTGTTATCTATGCACTGGCAATGGATATCCGACTGGCTAGTTGATTTCCATGTGCCTGGTGGAGTTGATCGCGATGGCTGGCAGTATGCCGTTGATTTTCCATCAATGTATCATGCTAATAAACAGTTTACTGATTGTGTTCGTCGTCGCAGGTAATAATTTCTGCATATATTATAAGCTGTAGTATATAAATAATTTAATAGGGGTACTCATGATCTTGACTATAGCATGCTAAATCGACGTATTTGTCGTATATTTCATATTTGAAGTTTACAACAAAAGCATTTTGATTGTTGCAAAACTTCAAATACGACATATACGATAAATAGCATGCTATACTCATGATCATGAGTACCCCTAATATATATATATATATATATATATATTATTTTTAGATGGTATAGACGTTGTGCTATTTCTTCAATAGGACCGTGGCAAGAATTAGGACATACTAAATTATTAGATGTATCATTACAACCAATAGGTAGTACAACTGATGCACCAATAGCAGTTTGGGCATTAGCTACAGGTGGTCAAACTATGGTTCGCACGGATGTATCAAAATCAAATCCGACTGTAAGTTATCAATTAAAACACATTGTGACTTATTAAATGAGATATTTAAGGGCACAAAATGGGAACATGTTGCAACTGACCAACCATTAACAAGCATTAGTTGTGGACCTTTCAATAAAGTATGGGCTACCGGTAAAAACGGGTGCGCTTACTGGCGTTTTGGAATAACCACTGCTTGTATCGAGGGACAAAAGTGGTATTGCGTTGAGCCACCTTCATCTGCCCAACTTAAACAGATTTCAGTGGGACCTGCAGGAGTTTGGGCGATCGATACCAATGGTAGAATACAAGTTCGGAAGGAAATTTGCGATAGCTTCCAAGAAGGAACCTATTGGCATTGCATTAGCATTGATCCTATCTTATTGAGTAAAATCATTTTAGTTTACCAGGTTACAATTTTGACGTTACATTTTGTAGATGCAGCTCCAAATACAACTTGTTTCAAGCAAGTTGCTGTTGGTCGACAAGAAGTTTGGGCAGTTACCGATGGGGGTGTTATAATACGTCGTCTTGGTGTTTGTGTTGAAAATCCTATTGGTTCTGGTTGGGATTTAGGAATATCTGTATGTGACTTTTTTTGCTTTTTCTTTTTTATAAATTATTGTCTGTTTTAGGGTAATTGGCAGCATATATGCATCAAGGCTTTTAATTAATTATCTTGTATATTATTATTCAAATTTCCGATGTAAGCGAAATTTACTTAAATAAGTAGCAGGGCCGGGTTATACATTTTAGGCGCCCTAGGCATTTGAATTACGTTGCGCCTTTTTGACCTTTTTTATAGTTACGTTGTGCATACAGAAAACAGTTTTGTTTTTTAATTGCGCGCCTTACTTTTTTTTCGTTTTTCACTTTCATTTTTTCGGCGGCTCAATTTTTTCGGCGTCCCAGACAATTGCCTATATTGCCTTGTGGGTAAACCGGCCCTGATAAGTAGTAAGATATTAAAATTTACCTATTATATTTAAGATTAGTGATCATTTGTGATTTTAATTTATTATATACATTAACTTTTAAATTTGTATAAGTTACTGCAATGATGGAAAAAACCAAAAATACATGAAAGGATAATTTATTATATTTTTCGATTTATTTATTACAATATCAACATGTCATAAACTGAAAACAATAATAATTAGAAAAAAAGCAAAAGATATTTCTTTCTATTTTGAATTATATAAAACAAGATATTAACACATTTAATTTCTTTCCATATTGTACATAGTTTAGTATTATACACAATCAATTAATCTGACTAAAATCAAGAGAACAAATTGCACAACATCATAAAAGATACATAAAATAACAAATAAAACAATATTTACAAATTACGCGAGAGTAAATGGAAAACGATAAAATAATTTATGCCTATATTGAAAAAAAAACTAATCAAAAAGTACTAATTATGACACATTCAGTTTCTTCACAATGTCAACAATTGAAGGACATGCTATTTGAAAAGATAACATAGTTGTGATACTTTACGTATTATTTGAGGCGATATAAGACTAGTATGATTTTATAAAGATAATTCACAAATAAATTATGTATGCTACAGATTGGAATATTGTGGACGTTCTAACCTCATAATATGTTGCTGGGCGTGAATAAGTTGACGATTTGCACTGCCAAGTTGTTCCTGTAGAGCTGCTGCTTCGAGACACTTAACTGAAAACTGTTCGTTAAGTTCTAGCAGTTCATTTTGTTGCTCTCGAGCAAAATCTTGTTTAAATCGCGCCACTTCCCTTTGAACCTGTATAAAGGAATTTCAAATTAATTTAATGAAATTTTACCATATTGATATTATACTTCTGCTTCATGCGCCTTTCTCATTGCGTCTAGAGCAGCCAATGTTGCTTGAGTTTCCTCCGCTAAAGCTTGTTCCTTATCTCGTTTTAAAGCAGCTAATTCTTGATTGTGTAACTCGCGTAGATCTTGAATTGTTTTTCGATGCCACGATTCTAAAGTAGCCAGCACACGCTCTGAGAGAACCTGCAACTTATCAAACGCTTCTTGATGTTCACAATTGTTGGATTCGGCTAGAGTTTTGCGGCATGCAGTTCGCCAAGTTTCCACCTGGTTCAAGTATTCTGTGCCTAAGTAAATCGGACGGCGTTCTTCCATTGCAGATCTAATATAAATCATAATTTATATATTATTGTAATTACTAATTAGTATTTATATATTTTAATTACCTTTTTGTCTGATTTAAATTATGAACCTTCTCTTCAATATTTTTCAATACTTGCTGCAATTGACTACATTTGTGACAAAAATATTCTAGGTCACAAGTCTCATTATCATCTTCATTTTGTACAATTCCAACCATTTCAGCTAAGCTATAAACGTTTTCACTTAAAGTTTTAACAGCATTAAACATGTGTTCTATTTGCGTTTCTTTCATTGCTTCTTCTTCGCTATAAACTTTGTTCAAAATTAATTTAAATTCTGATATTATTTCGGAATTTGTATTTACTAAATCTAAATGTTCCATGCAATCCCAATATAATTCTAACTCAATTATACTTTGAACAAGTGCATTTTCATTATAGTTTTGCTTACTAGAAATTGTCGTTTCATACGTTTGGCCCTTGAGCACCTTTACTCGAGCATCAATCAAAGCTTTGTGAGCAATTATATCAGCATACTGGCTCAGTAAAGTTTTTGATTCAACTTTACAGCGTATAGTATGTGTTCTCCAAGAGCTGCGTCTTTGATTTATTAGTGCTGCTTGGTATATCTTTGTAAGTTCGTCAATATATTTCTCCATTTCAGATTGTAATGTATTTTCGACATTATCGGACCACAGTTCTAATACAGCTCGTTCGTGTGCAAAAAAAGTAAACATGGAATTTTGATCTTCGCTGCTAAGCATTTCATATTTTTGAGCAGTACGCATAAGAACATGATTAATTTCTGATTTCATTAATTCTGAATTTACAATTTGCCGAGTATCTTCCCATGTTTGTTCAATCACATGATTGAGTTGACAACTTTCGTCTGTTGCTAAGTTGCAAGTCTCTAGTGCCAATGTTTCTCCCAACAACGGTAAAGTCTTCGATTTATAAGTAAAGAATAAACTGTTAATTTTATTTTGTTCTTCTTCTAAATATGTTACAGAATGTTGCAATTTTTTAAATGGATTTTGCACATTGTTACTTTTATTCATGGATGTGTATAATAACCGTTTTGTTAGCGTTTTGGTTAAATGCTCTAAAGTTGTTTTCATAGGTGGAAGCTCATTTGGAACACTGTTTTCAAATTTGAGTTGTAAGTTTTTAATCAAGTTCGATGTCTCCACCGTCTCTTTAAATAATAAACGTTCACAGACCGTTTCAGCATTAATTGCACTTTCCAGTCGTGATGATATTAAATTTTCATTGGCTAGTTTTTCAGCCAGAATTTCTAATTTAGTTGATTGGTTCCATTGATTTGATTCTTTTAAAATGCGCTTCTTTTCACTAATTTCAGTTGATTTCTTTCTAAGCAATTCCTCCAACTGTTTGATCACTGTTTTTGTCGAATAATTCATAATTTGGTCCTCATTGTCAGTAACTTTAGAATTCAATATTTCTTGTAACTTTATTAATTCATTTTCAATTGTCTGAAAATTTAACCGCTTCTTGTTCTTCATATTTGTCAGAATATATTGCACTTCGTTTAACTTAACTTTAGCCAACTTTACAATGCTATCAGTAATGTTACTATCAGTCTTTGTCAAATCTTTTGAACTAGTACTTAGATGTGTCAGTGATTCGTTGGATGTATTCACCTGATTAACCTTCATTTCTAACGAACTTAATCGCATTAATAGTTTCATAGGTTCGGAAGATGTTGCACTATCTAAGCTTTTGCGTCTTAAACGACGCAGAGATTTATCATCAATCGGAGATGCCCTTTCAGAGCTTCGGTCACGTCGCCGTCGTCTTGACCGCCCGCTTTCTAAGCTCATAATTTTTGCTTCGAGCTCCGTTACCTTGTCTTCGACTTCTTTATTAAGCGAAAAATTCTCTCTACCTTTGAGTGATAACGAACGACGTTTTTCGCGTGAGTCTTGTAGCTTTGATTTTAATACCCTAGCTTGTTTTTCAGCAGCAGTAAGTTTAGATGTAAGATCTTGCACGCGACTAGCCATTAAAGCGGCTTGTGCTTGATTTTCTTGCTCCGCAATTTCAAGATTTCTCTTCATACTTATGTTTTCCAACTCCAATTCATCATATTTCACATGGGATTCTCTAAGCTCACGCTTGACTGCTCGAATTTCAAGAACAGCTTTTTCAAATCGACCTCTAAGATCGAGACATTGTTCTATTAATTCATTTTGGTTTAGGGTATCTAAATCCACATCCAAATCGATATCCATTAAGTCAGTTAATGATGCTATTCGTTTATACTTTTGAAGACTTTTTCCTTCCAACTCCTGTAATTTTTTATAAAGCCGATCGTTGTCAAGACGACTCCGAGAAAGTCTGTCATTAGCACAATTCAGTTCATCTTGCAGACTGGATATGATACGTTGTTTTGTCTGCACATCCCTTTGGATAGTTGCATTGCGGCTTTCAGATTCTCGAATATCCTGTTCAAAATCCGTTAATCTTCTTTGATAAGATTTTACATCCCGTGAATACTTTTCTTCGGCATGTCTTAACTTTTGTTTGAACTCATCACAAGTTCGTTCCAATGTATGTAAGTGTTCTTTATATTGGTTCTCTTTAACATTCAATTCTGTATGATGAAGATTCAAACGGGATAATTCCATTTCCAAATTATTAATATCGTTACGTGCATGATTTAGCTGTCGTTTTAATTCATCTACTTCGTTATAGGCTGGGGTATAGTTGGAAACAAGTGGTGATTTAAAATCAATTAAATTAAAACCATCCAGTTCGTCTGTTGACACGCTGTCAACGGTCGACTGACGTGATTGCGAACGTGGTAGCTTCGGTCGTAAACGATTGCGATCCTTAACACGGGATAACAAAGTTTTGGGAATTGAGGAAGAAGGTGAGTAATCACCCCAATCTTCAGAATCTCTCCGACCACCCCCTTCCGATGCAGTTCTGTATTCTTCGTCGGATGAAAGAAGGGTAGATCTAGGAGTAGCAGGGGTTGATGAACTAAATATATAAAATGTTAACTATATAAAAATTTACACACAATGAAAATATATACTTTTCTAAATTTGGAGCTGCCATTTTTAATGCTTGGAGCCAATTGGAACGTATACCAGCAGTAACAGCACTCAGTGTCAATGTTGGTCCAGACCATTGAATTTGAAAGCCATAGCGTGTTTCTGTTTGAATTTCGCTATAACCTACCACTGTTGATAATTCAACTGACACTTCCGGCATGATTGACTCATCTTGTTCTTTGTAACCACTTAATGTTGGTCCACACAACACCCACCATAAACGCAACCATTCGCCATTATTGTGGTCTTTAAACCATAACCATCCCTAATGTGTGATAAGAAAAATATGCAATTAAAATAGAATAAAACTAAATTTTGTCTATTTTAAAACTGATTTCTTATTCTTATTGTTACCTTTTTGAGATGAAGAAGTCCTTCTGCAGGTAATGCTAATGAAGATTCTGGTGATCTATCAGTAAGGGCTGTGGCAATGTCACGTAATCTTTCATTGCGCCAGTCTCGACGGACTCTCTCCTTTTCCTCGCATCGTAATTTATCGCGAGTTGGAGGAGAACCAGAACTAACAACATACTCTGCAAAAAAGTGATAACTTAATATTGCTATACACATCCGTACAAATTATAACAAAAAGTTATAATTGATAACCCACAAAAAGTTAAAGCAATATGTTTACCGTTTCTAGTTGGTTGTTCAATAGACACAGCCATAGTTGGGCTCCTAGGTACATTCGAAAGAGATCCACTGTCACTAATTGAATTTATGTTGTGTGGTTTTTGTGTACTGTTTGCATTGCAATTAATGACACTTTCATCTTTTGCAGGCGATTCTCGCTCTTCTTGAACCGGTGGTGTAGTAAAGTTGGTTCGGGGACTAGGTCCAGTACAGCTCAAATGGCGAGGCCTTGGAGGCTGCGGCGAAGCGCTTCTCCCAAGCTGAGGAAGAGATGGCGACGCTCGGCCGCCTGGAAATGTTGCATTTCGTTTATGCCGACGTGGGAAAACAGCAAGGAGTTCAGCCCACCAACGTGCGTCTTCACGACTGGCTGCTTTAACAAACGTCACACGATCAGGTCCTGTTAGTGCCAAAGAATGTGGATGTCCTGTGACTTGTTCGGCCCCCGTAACTTCCAATACTTGTGACATATCGACTGATCCTTGTGGCACCGTATCAGGCTAAAAATTATAAAATGCTTGGGATTTTTGACAAAACATGAAAATTTTGTAAATTCTAATTTTGGTAGAAATAGTTATCTAAGTTGTCAAAGAATTTAATCAACATTATTATGACGATTGCAACTTCATTAAATGTGAATTCTATCTTGCCAAATACTTCGCAAAAATATTTTGTAAACCATTTAAAAATTTGACGTGAATTTTATTATTACTTACATGTTCGTCGACAGAATAATTCAGCTCCCCATCGTCGTACAACACAAACCAGCGCCTCTGCCATCGCTGAAACCAATAGAAATTTTCATAAGATACATAAAGGTTTATGATTTTGAAGCTATTCAGTTTTGTAGTTGTTTAAAAATAATTTAAATGTGAAAAACTTTTGCAGGAGTCCTAGCGGTTAGTGCAGTCCAACCTCCACCAGTCGTCCTGGGAAATAACACTTTTCCCAACCTTGTGTCAGAATATACTATTAATTGAAAATCTTAGCATAATTACACAACTTCTCTTAATAATAAACACAGTCCCATAACAATTCCATGCATTTTCGAATAAAGGAAAATACCCTATCGGCAAGAAAAACTGAAAAAATATTATCAAATTGAAAACAATGTTCTTGTAGTTACGATTTTTGATAATAGTCACATCAAAAATAGTATTTGATTATCTAATAAGTATGTACTTTATTTCTTATATGTCCCATAAAGGTTATGTAAATCTAGGCAATCCTAAACAATGTGATGATACCATACTAAGCGTGTATTACGATACGAAGCAAGAGTGAAAGGATTTGAAATGATCACATATCGTCACCTTGCTGCAACATTCATTTGCTGTAGCTACAGACAATGTATTAATTTATAATAAAACTAATATAATGATAATATTTAAATTCAAATAACGGTAACACTTTAAGGTACGTTTTCATGGTGGCGTCGTAGGCGTGACAGGCGCGAAATTTTCAAACAATAAGAAGCGAGCTTTTTTTGTTGTCATACCAATATACCATGGTACAGGTGAACGCTTCCTATTGGTTGAAAATTTCGCGCCAGTCACGCCTGCGACGCCACCTTTAGAATAAACATGACAAAACAAAGTTGTTTTACTGAATACGAGTCTAATGCTTGATAGTTTTGTCTGCATTTTGAAAGCAATAGCCAAGTTAAAATTTCCATTATCCTGATCAATTTATGAATTGGCTCATAAATATAGAACTACATATAGAAAAACTAACTTATTGCACGGAATTTTACACCTAACAAGCAAAGCAAAACATTTTAACCCCTGAATATCTAATATTACCATGAAAAGTTAAGTTAAGTTATTTCGTAATATTATTTGTCAATTAAAAATAAAATAAATTTAAAACTATAATTATCTTATTTTATATTCAATTATTCTATTTACAATTTATTAAAATTGTTATTCCATTAAAATAATAATTAGCACATAATAAAATTGTCAATATATAAAAACATAAAAACAATATAAATATTTTACAATAAATACACCTTAAAAATAAATGAGAAAGAAGTGTGGGAGAAGCGCGTTATTACATTGATGAAGAATTAAACATAAAGTCGACGTTACGATGTTAAACAAGGCGTACATGTCTCTCGATTGAACATCTCCGTTTCATGGCTGCGAGACGATGATGACATTCTATGACCCGAACTTTCCAACTTCGAATCACTTGCATAATATACACTTATTTATACATACTTATAAAAGCACCACCCGCCGTACACGGAATTAGGTAAGCTAATATTCTCACCTTACAGTTGGAATTAGCAATACTTCTAAAGTACGTTATATAAATATACCATGAGAACGAAATTATTAAAATACATAAGAAATACCTGCCAAAGTAAGAATGTAAAAAATACTTACTTTTGTACGATTCAATGGTACCGAAAAATCCCAATCAGGTGCGACGAAAAGATATCCACTTCTTGCCACACTTCGACTAGCCTAAAACAAATAGATTACTATAGTAATTATTTCATTTGCATTTGATATATTAATTGATACTATATATACATTATTCATTATTTTACATTTATGGTAAATGTTAATCTTGCACCAACCCTGACATAAATTTACAGTCTGCAGGAATTTGATGATGTGCTTCATTGAAGTTAATTGATACTTTCGATAAAAATTATATCGGACGTTGTAAAATGTCTACCATTCATACGACTAAAATTAGTTACGTGTTTGTATAATAAGAAAACTGTATTTAAGGCAAAACTCGCAAAAATGAAATACAAAGTACTTCACACTAAAGGAGCGTTTTCATGGTGGCGTCGTAGGCGTGACAGGCGCGAAATTTTCAACCAATAGGAAACTAGCTTTTTTTTTGTTCCTTTACCGTGGTACGACAAATTTCGCGCCTGTCACGTTACATAAGCCCCAAAAACAAAAGCAAGTTGTTTCGACTTATTAAATAATATCTTGGTTAAATGATAAAACTACAAATATTATATACATGCTTAACTTTCATTAAATAACGGCGAGAAGACAAAATGAAAAATATTTATGACGTGCGCGAGCGTGCCACGAAAGATATATGCACGAAAAATGCATATAATAAAGAAGCCTTTCATTCGTTGCTTCCCGTTCGTTTGCGTGAAGGTATTCGGGACAACTGTATGACGGTACGTACGATTCATCCGTAACTACACGCTTTGCTTACAATATGTGTATACACTTAATAAGACAGCCGCCGAGATCACGCGGATAACGCGACTAAACAAAACAGAAAACACACCATAAACCGTTTTACCTGTAGTCATTGGCTACATCGCAACAAATCTCTATGATAAGTAACTTACACAATATACGAATAAACTATATAAGCTGATTCATTCGTATATCGTTCAGTCTGAAAGCGATCAGAATATTATTACTAGTTATTACTGTTATTAGTTAGTTGCCATCATTCAACACGAATACTACGAAATTTTCAATAAAACACATTTTTATCATGCCAACTTTTTCTAAATTCGCTAGGCAACACGATGGGGTCTTTTCAAATTATAAAAGGTTCAAGCGTTCCATAAGTGCAAGTTGTAATTTTGGATAGGAAGTATACGGCAAAGCAATATTATTGATAGGAAGGTGACACGAAAACAAAAAAGGTGTGCAAAACTAGTTCACCAGTGTATATGTTTCCATTGGCCTTCTGTGTCACCATGTCAATTTAGTTCTAATGTCCGATGTTTTTGAAAACTAACTAGCACGCTAGGATGGTGTTGATTAATAGGTTTGTACTTCGTTATATCTATAATGCGGATCCTATTCAAGAGTTCCACTAATCCGTATCGAATTCGATTCTTCTTATGAAAGAAGAATATGAAGTCTAAATTTGCAAAAACCAGTTATTTGCCTACTTACTAAGTTCCGGCTAATGCTTTATCTTAAATTACAATATTATATATGAACTAATTGAATGCATTTTTTTTTGTCGTACCACGGTACAGGTGCTCGCTTCCTATTGGTTGAAATTTGAGCCTGTCACGCCTACGACGCCACCATGAAAACGCACCTTTATTATAATGTATAGAAAAATAATCTAATAAAGCAAAAATTTTAAAAAAAAAGTAGACCATCCCTGAGGTAGAAAATAGACTCTAGAATAGAAAAATGTATTTCACAATAGTCACAATTTTTTAAAATTAAATTTATATGTATACCAAGAACAACAAGTACTTCTATAGTCAGAGAAATCAAGTGCAAAACGAATAAAAATGTATATGAGCAAATTAAGAGGTATTGAATATACACTAAAGTGGTTTGGTATTGAGAATGAAGGTAAAAATCATTCAGAACTACCAATTTGATTTGTCGAACGAATGTCGAGTTTCGTTTTTGCGTTAATATGTATAACGAGAAAAGTGCTTCATCAGCAAGCATCGTAAGAACAAAGCAAGAAAAATTAAGGATCACACGGAGAATATAAAAAATGTCGCTTTGGTACTTCGTTCGCATGGAAGTCTCACGACAGGTCTCTTTACTTCCAATGCACTTCAATAAGACGATGCAAAGAAGTTCGACGGCAACCATGTATAGAAATCAAGTGCTTGCTTGCATGTAGAAAGAATGTGCGTGCAACGAAATATAGGTTTGAGAAGATTATGAACGCGTTTGACTTGTGTAGAACATACAGACGAGCAGAAAACGAAAAAGAATACAATAAGTGCGTGATCGCAACGACGTCCATGAAAAAAAAACTGATGGCAGTGAATTAGTGTGGACGATACAACGCTGTAAACGCACCTTGTATGATTTATTAGGTTAGGTACTTGTTCCTAGAGCTGTCTTGCATCTACGCTCATTGAAGTTTTATTGTTTTTATCTTTCCTTTCCTGTAAAACTTATTCCTGTAAATTGGTTTATTATTGTGATGTTACCACTTTTTATTATTTTCAGCATTTATAAGAACGCTCGACAGGAAAATTATAAAACTTTTAGTATATTTGATCAAATAGGTTACTACATTATAAAAGTCGACCTCTCACATTAACACGGATATACAATTGAAAAATTTCAGCTAGTTTATTTGTTACAGGGTTATTTTCACTTCATGTAATTAGATTCAGTTGCGTCTCTTTACAGTTCCTTACTCAATGATTTTACCTACGAATGAGCATAGGCTCAACTGAATGAAAATGGTTAACTCAAATTCCAGGTGGCGTACTGATTCCACGGATATATATAATACACTGGATATCTGACTGTCTATTGTTAATTTTATATCATAACAATAAGCAGTCAGAATAGGATATATCGATATATCTTATCGAACGAATGGCTATGGTTAAGTGTAAATCTAGACAAGAAGACATCCGTTACAAAATTATCCAAAGCAAATGTTTTGATGATCTGCTTTTTTAATACAAGCACAATTAATTTCCTTCACTTACTTACTTATTTATGGAGCCATTTTTAGTCGCCTGGTTTATTGTTTTGTTTTTAGGATAGTTGGCGTACCCTTCCCATATACAGTTGCATATTAATCATGCAATGCGCGTGAAGTTATTTGTTGCTTTGGTTCGAAAGCTATACAAAATACGCAGTTTCTGCATGAGCTTATTTACTTGCCCGATTTCCCAAAATAGATCTTTCTATTTCCTTAGCCAGTGTAGGCATTAAAAGTATGTATAACAGATCATTTGCATGTTCATATGAATTTTAAATTGGCTCACTCACATGCTATTCTGCTTATGTGCTGTAATTACTTTCTGAACAATCCGGATAGAATTAGCAAAAATATATTTGGATTTAAATCAATATAAAAAAGTGATTTAAATCGAGAATCTATAGATATTATTTGATGATTTGGCTTGGAATGACCCACTTATAAAAATCTAATTATAGTAGGCGAAGATAATTTCTTATCATATCTTAATTTTTAAGATAAAGTAAATAGCATAATACCTCTTACATGTTATTTTATTTTTATTGACTAGATAACTAGCTAAGAAGTTTGCAAAGAAATAAAAGCAAGGATCTAACTCAAGCTGAAATTTATGTAAAAACTATATTTTCTTCGATTTGATAAGTAATATTTTAATTTAAAATTTTGTTTCCACGTTGTTTATTCATTTATTTAATATATTAAGAATGTGTTAATACATCATGTAGTTGAAAGTGTACGGGGAGCAGTTAGAACGCACCGCACATGAAACTTAGTTCGTTGACCAGGCTTGTAAGCCTACGGCTGAAATCGTCGTGGTATCTACATAGGTACAAGTCGAACATATTCTCAGTTCCATGCATGGCATACTCGTATCACGTGCATTATTGCTATTACTCCATCAGCAAGCTCAAACAGGCTTACTCTCGTGTATAATTATTACGTCTAGGCCACAGATCATAAAGTGGTCTAAGCAAGTCCATTCGGATCCACATGTCAACATCTGACTAAAACTACCTACACCTCAAACTAAAATTATGAATGCAAAGCGGTAATGAATTTAAACAAAAGATTAAAGATACATGTGTAATACATATGTAAATAGTTGTTCCTCCTTGAGATTACACATATGTTAATATTTTTACCTACGCCCTGTCGGTATAGCCATGATAACCCACTGAACTCATGGCATGTATGATCAAATTTACGCACGTTGCCCAGCTGATCAGTTACAGCAAGGAATAAGTAGTGC
>JASKGN010004325.1:0-10495 GCA_030556245.1 Falagria sp. GC000072 | reverse complement strand
ATATAGCAAATCCCTTAGTAAACTAACTAGATATAATTTTTTTAAATCAGAGAAAGTTTTTCAATTTAGTCACTTCAACTTTGAAAATTAAAACAACCCCTTTCTTATAACTTTCTCCAGAATTTTAAAGCGCTATTTAAAAGTACATTAAATAAGCTTTCTTTGATATATGACTTGTTTAAATAGATTAATTGTTTTAAAGAAATCAATTTTTGATTAGAGCAGAAAAATTTTGCAAATTTAAATCCAAAGTTCAACCCCCTGAAATTACCCCTTACAAAAGTCTAATTGGGATAAAATTATGCTAGTTAGAAAGTACTTTCTATTTAAATAACTAAATTAGTTTAAGAGATAGTAATTAAACTTATTGCATACACTACTAAATTCACGAGGTGCCTAATTTCATCTCACATAAAAACAACACTTACTAATAAATCTAATTAATATTCTAATAAAAAATATTTTCTTACGTTAATTTGGTGTTTGTTCTGTTTAAATGATTTACATTAATTTAAAAATAAATAGCAACTATCCATATGCAATCATATGGTAACACTTGCATAAAGATAAAAATATATTAGGGGTACTCATGATCTTAACTATAGCATGCTATTTATCGTATATGTCGTATTTGAAGTTTGCAATAATCAAAATGCCTTTATTGTAAACTTCAAATATGAAATATACGACAAATACGATGATTTAGCATGCTATAGTCAAGATTATGAGTACCCCTATTATATATATGGTTCCTGAAATATTAATATAAAAACTAAATAAAATGATAAATATTTTTCAAATTATGTTTATTTATGTAACATATCAAAAGACATTACAAAAACTCATACAAAATGTATATGTAAGTTCAACATACAATTAAAATAAATTATAAGATTAATAAAAATATGTACTCTACAACAATATGTAAAATAATTTGTATACATTAGACCACACAAACAAGCAACACACAACAAACAAACAATTCAACCCAGTACCAAATACTAAAATATCCATAATACATAAACAGATTACTAATTAGTAATTACAACTACACCACTGTTACTTCTACATAAGTATGTAGTACTATATCTTATATAATTTGTTATCCCCTTATCGTCTTTTGCACAATCACACAGAATTCAGACTTACTCAGTCATGGTTGAAAATATTCCATTCCTGAAGAGAATGTCCCAGTTCCATAGTGGAAGTTATGTGCATATTATCCTATTAAAGCTCTTTACTGTGATGATTGAATTGCCCTTACCTATTTATAGAGAAAAACCCATCAAATCTTATAAATCATGCAAAAGCAATTAAAATAGAAGTAATTTGATAAACATACCAATTGCTAAAGATTCCTTAATCCAAAGATGAAAAACAAATTGGAAGAGTATCCAGGATTACATTACTCAGCATCGGCTGTTCTTGCAAATCTCCCACTGTAGTTTTCCAAAATTACATTTGCAATGTTGGATTATTTCCATAAAATACAAAATCGAAAAATGTGACGAAATGTTATTAATTTTAAAGCCTTCTATTAAGAATCTTAAGAATTATTTATGTACTGCATTGTTACATCATCTTTTGCAATTTCTTTCAACTTCTCTAATTGTCCTAATTGTTACACACCCCATGTTTCCTTTAACCAGCTTTAACTGAATTGTGTACTTATATGCAGATTTACAATGTTACCATTATCATCCTCTTTATAATCACAAAATTATTATCAAAGTTCAATAATATACGACATATAGGTTATTTACAAGTGATTTTGTGAGTAGCAAGTACAAAAAGTACAGATTACTAAAAATAAATCATTTTATCGATTTTATCTGATAATTCTATCTGTGTCAGTTTCATAGTCTCAACAGACACTCAATTATTATAAAGTTATTATTTTGCAGAGTAAAAATGAAATTTGGTTTAAAATCTATTGTTGATAACAAAGTAAGAATTATTACATTTTGTAACACGAAACGAAAGAATGCCATATCTCCAGATGGCTATAACGAAATTGCTAATACATTGAACAGTGATAGTAAAGATGACAACATTATAGCAACAATTTTTACTGGCGAAGATGAATATTTTACAAGTGGAAATGATTTAGCAATAAAACTAGATGGGGATATGGATTTTGAAGCTACAGCAAAAGATTTTCATGGCAAATTTGTACGAATGGTAGATGCATTACTTAGATATCCTAAATTACTTGTATCAGTAGTGAATGGACCTGCTGTTGGCATTGGTTTTACATTGACAGGATTATCAGATATTGTCTATGCTTCAGACACAGCAACATTTTCAGCACCTTTTGTAAAACTTGGATTATGTATTGAAGGGTGTGGAAGTTATTTAATGCCAAGAATATTGGGTAGAAGCAAAGCATCTGAAATAATGCTGTTAGGACACAAGTTGACAGTTGAAGAAGCTGTTGGCTATAATTTGGTATCAAAAATTTATAAGAAACAAGACATTCCAGAAGTTATTAATGGATTGGTTAAGGAGTTGAGCAATTTGCCTTTAGAATCAATAAAAATTAATAAAAAATTAATGACTGACAATTTGATTCAGAACTTGTTAAAATGTGCAGAAAGGGAAGCAGAGGTTTTATTTCAATGTCAAACTTCTGACACCTTTTTTAATAATGTGTTGGAATTTTTAAACAGGAAAAAATCTAAATTGTAAATTATCTTTTTATAGTTATTATAAAATGGTGCATTATTTTTATACAAAGATGTAATAATTTAGGGGTCAATTTCCATATATAAATTGTGAAACAATTTCAAAAAGTAGTTTATATTGCACTCCTTATCCAAAACCTTAAAATACCTTAACATTATCCTTCTTTCTCTAAGTTTTGACCAGTCAAAAAGAATTCAATAGCCCGTAAACACATTAATAAAAAAATTACCACAGTAAAAATATCCTTCAATCATTTAAGTTATAATTATTCATGAAATAATGAAATCGTCTACTTCCCAAGGCATTCTAAACATATCCGCAGGCAACGGAGGACAATGAGTCGCCTTATAATCCTTTAAATACTTGCGTATCAGAAACAAAGCAGCTTTTGTCTTAGTGTCATCATCTTTAATATCCTCGCCCAATCGTGAAGGATATATTCTGGGATGGGCTGCTACATATTGTTCGACGTAATTGTTAAAATCATGAACATGTCCATGTTTGGTCAAGAATTGTTCCTGAGCAGTGGGAGTAGTCAGAGCTAGATAGTCATTAGCAACATTTTGTTGAATATCTCCGAAAATAAGAGGATAACGATATCGCAACATCTTCATGAGTAAATTATTGCCGCGATTAGTACCTGTAACGCCAGGCCTGTAATTGTCATACAGATGATTAGAATGATAGATTTTGTGGATTATCAATAGACTGTCTTACTCTAAACAAATGACTTCATCTTGGGTCCTTCGGATGATTAAAACAGGCCCTGGATATCTGATTAATTGCTCTGCGTTGTTCAAGTTAACATATTCTCTGATAGCTAAATGGACGATTGATTCGGTCCAGCTAGGCATGGTGTTTATAGCCAAAGGTACTAAATCATCAAAAGAAGCATCGAGAATCTATAATACTTAAAATTAGAAAAGTTACTATATAAAATAATTAAAGACTTACAAGTGCTCTAACATTGGGATAATTCATTGCTGCCCATGACGATGCAAAACCCCCAATACTCCATCCAAAAAGTACAATATTTTCAACTCGAAAACCAAGTTTTTTAATTGCAAATTGCATGACTGCATCCATTGCATTTAATTCTTGTTCTGGATATGGTGTTCCCTACAAATTTAATTAAATATGAAAATAAATACATACTAACAAATAATATTTATAAAACATACAGAACTTCCAGCAAAACCAGGATGGTTCCATCCTAATACAGAATATCCACATGAAATTGGTGTACATGCAATGCCAATTTCATAGAAACCCGCGTTACCTTCGCTACATATTACTAATATGTTTCCATTCTCATTTTTTTTATTGGCATTACTCCGTCGGTCAATAAACATTGTATCAATATGATTGTTTTCTTTTGTTTCCAATTTAAATCGTTGTCCTTTATTCACCTCCACTAAACGAGATCTTCCTTGTATTAACGTTTGATCTATAAAAAACTATAAGAATAAAAGAAAGATAATAGTTAAAATACACTTACAAATCAAATTATGAAACAATGATAATGACCCTGGATATATAAATCTGATGCCAAAAGTATGAACAGCTAAATATCCCAAAACATGGCAAGGTAATGAACTACCCCATTGTATAAATCCTTTGTTTCTTTTTATTCTATTTATATAAACTCTAGACTTGATATCATCCCTATAAAATATTTAATATAAATTTTATAACAATTAAAATTAAGTTGTTGACATAACTTACTTATCAAGATTATTATACTGAAATTCAACTGGCCATGCATAAAATTCAAAATCATATGCTGCCAAGTTTCGTTTTGTATCAACTGTAAGATTTTTCTGTGCATCATTTAATATGCTTATAAATTGTTGATAAACTGGATTTGTTGATCGTCCAATACCTCTAATTACATATGAAGCAACCAATATGCCTCCAATTAAGGCAACAAACTTGGTCAGTGATACATATCCGTCATACTGGAAGAAATCCCTCCGATACAAGAAACCCGCTAGTAAAGGAGATGTATAAACACCTAATTTCCACATAAAATATATCTGGAAAAAAATTAAATTTATATACATCCTCTATATTTTACCTAATTAAAATTCTAATAATGACTTATCATGACAAAGCATATTTTAAGAATCAAATAATTACTGATTGCAAAACACGATCCCCCAAATTCTCCAAGGCATTTGGTTCATACACTTTCTAAAATAAGAAGAATCAAATTTATTAACACATTATAAAGATCAAATTTAATTTTGGCTCACCTCCAATGGGCCATTGCCGTGCAATTTAATTAACTTCGGCGAGAACATTGACGTCCACACTGATTTCATACTCAACATGATTGTTGTTGTTTTGTTTCCCTTGCTTCTTGATTAAAATTGTTATAAACAAGTCACAAATGCCGGTAAATGTTTATTCAACTTATAAATTTGCAGGTACGTTGTTGTAATGAAGAATATAATATTTACTGTTAAATTTATTACTGATAATTGCACAAATAATTTTGGGAATATTTTCATTCAGCGGGTTTCACGTAGACGATTTTTTGATGAATAAAAGCTGCGTTTCTGATAAGTTAGAGTCTGCAGAAACGCTGCACACACATTTTTATTTGATGCCCATTGTGGTATGAAATCCAAATGAATATTTATTGGAACTTGTGGAGGTCACGATTTTGTATATGCCTATTACATTATATTACAGCTGACGTTTCATATTGATTAGAGAAGTATAGAAAGTTTACTCATAGATCAAGGGTGTATGTTTGGTTGCATAGAATAAAACATAACTTTTGAATTAAATTTGTTTTTTGAATAAAAATTTAGTTTAAAACTATTTTAAATTGTTGGAGACATAAATATTATGTCTTTTATTATATATGTATAATAAAAGAATATATAATTTTTGCAGAACCATGTAAAATTCCCATAGAATAATTGCATTGAGAAAATAAATGAATTCTCTCATAAAAATAAATTTTAATTATAAAAAAATAAAAAAATATGTCATGATTAGAACTGATTTTGATTTATTTTTCATTGTAGAAAGTTATAAGTTATTTTTCTAGGATAAGAAACTATAAATAAAATTATCTGTTTGTTCATTGTCATTTCAAAAGCCATTATTCAAGATATTTCAGTTATTTACGCCCCGATTTGGTACAATCAGAGGAAATGCTTGGAATTCGTCTAGTATTCTTCAAAACGAAATAGGAAACCTGTTCGCCTCGCTTTATTCAAACTCGAACAAAAAATCTATACAAACCGTTTGCTTTCTATTTCTATTTGTAAACTTCCACCTTGCACCCCTCGAAAAAAGAGAACACTTACCTGTTGGACATTGTATTCACCCTCAATAGACTCATATATAAAGCATGGAAACGAGCATTTTAAGATTACTTCAAGTTAGAATGTTCAAGTACGCGATATATTTGTTAACATTAGTGGTGCTTGCAAATAGCAAACATGTTCATAGAATGGATCAATTACGTGGTGGAAATCGCGAAGGTCGTTGGTTTGGATATCGTTACACAAGTACCGAAATCATCCCAAAAATGGTAACATCTTTAATCCCCTCATCTTGTGTACAAATTGAACCGAGTCTCCCACCTTGTAAGAGTGTGCGAAATTTAGAAGAATTTCCAAGATTTCTTAGTGGATATGCCAGGTAAGAAAAACAGAAAATTACGAAAAACTCATCAATCTCGTCTAGAAACCATTTCGTTAAAATATCTCTTTTGAATTCCTCAGAGAAGATGTAAATCACCAAGTAATACCCTCGATCCACACAACTCCACTTGGTTGGGGCGAGTATTTCGGTATTTATGCGCCCACAGTAACAGTAACAGCCATGGAAATGCACACAACGACCGTGTTGGACCAACGGACAGTGGTCACGTTTTCCGTAAAAGGCTGTAAACCGTCACGTCTGCCAATGGACCTCAGCTTGTGCCCGTCACATTCGCAGCCCGTAATACCGGACATCAAGCCGACATCAGCCGTCGCCGCCGACGCCATTGTACCAACCACCGAGTTCGCAAAGCCGACAAGCTTGGATATCGCCGAACCCTCTGTAGCTGAAGAGGTCGCCAACAATTTGGACATGAGTCATGTGCAACCTGCTACTGAACAACTTGTTCCTGAATATCCCAACAATCAAATGGAAACACAACCTTTGCCAATTTAATTTAATTTAATTTAATTTGGAATTGCAAGTTTTTTTTTCAACACGACATGAAATCGAATGCAATATGCTAATTCGCATAAATATGAATAGAAGAAGGGATGTATAATTTTGCATATTTTAAGCAGAAATATTTTATTGTATACGTGAATTTAAATAAAAGCATTATTCTTAGTAAGAAAAAGAAGTTTTGGTTTTATAATTCGTCATGGTGTGCATTTGTCTCGGTGTACTTGGATAATGTCTTGAATGTAATGAATAATTAAGAAATTAGATGCTGGTTGTAAGTACTACGTACCTAACGGTAATTCGTGCGCAGAATTTAAAGTAACAATGCAATTTGGATGGGGGTTTAAAGTTTCGTTGGTTTCTTCATTTTGTAATTATTCTTTTTTATTAAGGATTACATGGAATATAATATTATGGTTATAAGGAGAAATATTTCAATTATCTATTTAGATTTTGTCATGCATATAGTGATCTGTCATTGTAGTGATTATAATGGATTTCTTAGATTTAAAATTCAAAAATTTCTCTAAAGTAATTTACTTTCTCGTGTGAGTATCACATGTCGAACGCACGGTTGTTATAACAATAGGAAAATTCTATAGGAATGCAATTTGCAAATTATATTTGAAACTAACAAAAGTCATAAAGTATTATTATTATTATTAGAAGTAACCAAATGTTCTTTCATTTTTTATAAGTTTTTCAATTTAGAAATATATTACTGGGAAAAACGTAAAATTAAAATTTTTTTTTTCTATAGTGTTCTATAGCTTTGTCTATGAAGATAATAATAATTAAGAATTGGTTAATTATAATAAAGCTTAAGTATCATTTCACTTGAAAATTATGATACTTGCAAAAACTCATCTCTTTCATGTTATGGAAGTAAGTCATTTCTATATACATATACTTATATAGATAATTAGTATAGTATAGTTATATGTGTATGTCTTCTTTTACTTCTTTTGCACGGATATTCCAATCTCAGAAATCTTACTTTCCTGTAAAACCTAGTGACTGACTGCGCTACTCATACTCAAACTACCTACTCTTAATCTCTTCTACTAGTAGCAGAATATAAAAATGTGAAATTACAGTTTCAGCTGCCAGTTGCATCGCCTGTCTGTGATCGCAAAGCCGCGAATAAAGTCTTCATTCATTCATAAATGTAATCAACATAGAACACTACAAAACATAATTGAAATTCTAATACCAACAAACAATTAATCACTTAATTAATAAACATAAAAAATATTGCGTGTTTATTGTGCGTGTAGTAATTTACATCATTACTCATCATGCATTATCACATATCAAAAATTATCATTTTCCTAATGACAACAATTTCCTATCATGTCCAAAGTCAACTTTACAACCCATTAAATTACTTAGATCAATTACCAACATTGAAAATGCCTTATGTTAACAATGTTCCGATACCAAACATCCCCTTAGCTCATATTATCAAACCCACTCCGACAATCACCACAAAAGTGATAAATGTCGTAACAAAATATGTGTCTCGAAATCCCGTGTGTATAAAATCCAGTGGAAAGAAAAAACCACCATGTAAGAAAGATTCTTCAAGTGCCCACAAAATCTACGCCAATGACCATCTTATAACAAAGGAATACTTCGTAAAAAATAAAAATCAAAATCGACAAGCGCGAACATTAATCGAAGAAGAACATCTGAAAAAACTCAAGCAAGAAATCGACGCTTTTAAGAATCTTTTACAGACAGGATCCAGGAAAAACAATGAATCCTCGACAACTCATAAACCACTTGAGAGTAGTGAAACATCCTATTCTTATGCAGAAAGCGGAAATCATGAAACGAGATTTGAAAATGGCGAGATTACCCATCGCAGAATGTCTCGAGACATTGATGGTTTTCTGAATCGAGCCACCCCGGAACTAGAAGAACGCAAACTCATTACGGCTGGGGGTGTACACACAGACGAGAAGCTAAAAGATATGCTCATCGAGGATAGACTTGATCGATTGGAAGACATGCTACCCCATTACACCAGGATGCGTGTGTATCAAACGTCGACGATCACCGTCACGCGAACAAGGACTGCCCGGATGGCCACAGCCACCCTAATGGTAAAAAACTGTGTGCCGGATGGCATCGATTACTGCAAAACTCGACAGAAAACTACTTCTAATTCGGGGAATAAAAAGAAGAAACGTAAATCGAAGGTTGCTCTGGAACAATCGCCTGTTTTACCTAATTATAATCCTTATTATTATGGTTAAATTTGAAAAAAGTTAAAGAAATTGTTATTTTAATTTTGGAGTGATAATTTTATAGAAGAAAAATTTTAATGAAAATTTTAAGATTGAATTTCAAAGAAATAAATTTGTTGGGCATAATTTTTAAGTGTTCATAAAATATAATTTATAAAATAATTGAATCTAATTATTTATTGCTTACTTAATATATAATTAATTAGAACATTATATAGGAAGTCAGTGAATTTTCTAAGACATTGTTCTCTTTCACTGAAAATAATTTGTTTTGATGTAATATTAATGATTTAATTTAAGTAACTTTGTTACATTGTTTTCTATTTTAATATAGTTATTGTTGTTTATATTAATTAAAACAAAATTTTGTTATTATCATCTGCATAATTTATACAACTAATCATTAATAAAAAGCAATTTAAGGAAGCTAAGCTATAATTTGTTTAATTATTTTAATTCTGTTTGCAGCCCTAGTAAAAATACTCGTAATTATAGTTTTCATAACTTCTAGAGCACGAAACAAATTTAATTTTGTGGCATAATGCCTTTATTCTCATTTAAAGTTATAAGTGTAGTATTTAATTTAAAAAATTTTAATAAATAAAATCAACAATAAATTAATTATATTTGTTTTCATTAGCTACATTCGTTATTTTATTACAGAGTTTAATGTCAATTCATTACTGATTTTCTTAATTTACTTTCCGTAATAAGTTCGTTATTACTAATTTTTTAATAACGTTTTGCTAAGTTAATAATTTTTTGTAATACTGAAACTCCTTAATAATTGTTACATTATTATCTGATTGGTCGCAAAAAAAATGACAGTTGCCTTTTTGCCTTTTCGTCATTTGTTTTCTTCTTCATTAATTTCAGTAATAAATCCGCTTAATGAAGACAGTAATAAAAAAACGAATGCAGCTAAATGAAATATTAATAAAATAAACATTTAAAATTTTTATGAAATTTATTAAATTCAACTCTGAATGGATCTTTTCATAATTCACAAGTATATAATATCATAAATGGTTACTTCGCCACTTCGCACATAGTTATTAATGTAAAATTGATGTGCTTAACTTCAAATTGATGCTGGACGTTGTGGGTAATGACTGACGATGTTTACATTAACAAATTACCGTTATAATAACACATACCGATTTTATATTTACACCCAACGTTATGGAAATCAAGTTTTACCTTTGATAAACCTAAAAGTTAAATAAGAAATTTATGAAATTAGAAATTCTACCTTTAATAAAAGGAAAACTAAAACCGTTTAGATTTCTCTTCCTTAATAACTTCAATCACAAAAACCAAATGTAAATCTCAAAAAAATTAACAAAATTCAAAAATCTGAAAATTATGATGCA
>JASKGN010004307.1:0-10668 GCA_030556245.1 Falagria sp. GC000072 | reverse complement strand
TAGCAAATTGATAATTTAACTTAATTAACATAACTAATTATCACGTTTCGGTATCTTTTTAAAGCTGCAATTATTAGCATCAGCAATAAAAATTAATTACATTTAACACTTTACAATTTTCATTAAAAATATGCTAATGTGTTTTGAAAGAAACGCATAATTACAAATTTGATAGAACCAAAATGAAAATAAAATTCGTACACAATTACTTCGTAATTATAAGTGAAGTTTATTTGTAAAATACGCATAGCTGAACCCAAAGATCATTTGCTTTCTTAGTGCTACCGAAATAGCTCAATTAACAGTCTACATCCGCACCACACTAACATCAACATCACTACTAGGTATTATTATCATCACAAGAAGCAACGTGATTTTAGATTTCGCTCCATAGTTATTACAATAACCATGAATATACATACTACATGAGTACGCAGACCCTGAGCGGTAATTTCTTGATACGCAGCAGCAGAAATTATTGCGAGAGAGTAAGAGACATTCCAGATTTTCTTGATTACTACTTGGTTGACCCGGTGTATAAATACGCACGGCCACGTGCGTTGCGCCGCGACGCTGATTTCCTTCACCCTCGTTAGACTCGACATCGACGTGCTATAAACAAACGAACATAAATTAACCCCCCGCAAATGTATGATTCTTCTTTCAACTACTGTGCAAAATTGTGAGTTGCTTGGAATTTAATTAAATTCGTTTGGAATAAATAAACAATCGAGGGTATTTCCACTAATTATTCTGAAGTATTAGATCTGCTAATGATAAATAATTGTCTGTCATGTGATTTTTTTGTAGTAGAAATATAATTTTTTTGCTGATATCACGAAAATCTTTGCTGACAACTATCCCACATTGCTTTATATCAGGAATGGCCAAATTTTGTAACTCAACGATCAACTTTTTTATTGAAAGACCTTTTGGTTAAAAAAGGTCTTTATTCAGGTTAATCAAATATTCTACAAAAACAATTAAAAACTATTGAAAATTTTATCTATAAGTAAAAAACTTGTTTTTTGTTTTGTTGTTGTTATTTTACCCTCAGTTTTACCCCCATTGCCATGATTTGTCCTTTATGTATCAATTACGCGGCTACATGGGGCTCCCAAGAAAACAGAACAATTATCCCCGTATTGTTGCGACGTTGGCAGGATGAGCGCAACTGCATTTCATCCCTTTGCAAAGGGGATGCATCAACGATGGCACAGCATTATCGTATCCATCAATTCTTAGCGCAGCAATACCCCTCAATCTTTATCGCCACCATTATCAAGCGCTCTCTCCGCAGGGGTGAGTGCATCGCTATCGCCTCATTCTTCATGCATCGATTACGCGACTTAATTTTGATTCGATATCAGGCCTTAGCTATCTAGCCGTAGCTCCCGAAAGATGCGCAGCAGATAGTTACAACAATAATAAATGTCCCTCTCTGTCAGTACAAGAATCAAAACAAGGGTGGTACAAATTGCAACTTTGTGTCGTGATTTCCGCTCTTCTCTTTTTTTACTAGCGGGATATATTCCAGAAGAGTTTCATAATTGATTCCATTGCCGGCTAAAAAATATAATGTGGAAGCAAACAGCCAGGATAAACACGCACCGCCTAGAGATACATTAATGTTGCGGACGACGTCGTAATGCGGATAATCAGGGGGATGAGAATGTTGGCTGGCGGTGGTAGTCGGCGGCGCGGCGCCCGACTGTCGGCCTCCGTTTACTGTCACAGCATCGCATCCCGGGCCGATATCGTCGTCGCGCGGATGCCCAAATTCCGATCTATACAACACGCTGCTCTTTTACTATGATGACGACGCCCACCTTCTTCTCTTTTCCTGCCCTTTTCGACGTTGTTTTTACTTCTTTCGACGATTGTTGGCAAAAAATATCCGAAAAACAAAGTTTTCAACTTTTTCTTTCTTCGCGCTTTTCACATGTTTTTACTCGTTTTCAGGAACTTACTCGTGCTTTTTGCACTTTCGGGATGTCTCTCGCAGTCGTCCTTTATTATCTCAGGGGTAGTTCTCGGCTATAAATTTGATTTAGTAAATTTATGTGGAATTGACTTTGCATAAATTATTTTTTTCTGGTTATAATTATCCAACTTAAACTGAATAAAGTATGCCAAGGGTGACTTGAAAAGATTTACTTGTAGTTTATATAGGAAAACTTCATTTCAATTAACTAAACTACAACCAAACGCAATAAAACGATTTAAGTAAATTCCATTTATGTGTTACAGGTGAATAACTCTCAGAACAAGGATAAACAAGCACACACATAGTGGACAAGGAACTTAACCCGAACCCGGAAACAAGAGCAAAAGGATAAAACTAGTCATAGTCAATTCTTCCTGATCCGAGTAAGTGGATTACGCAACTAACTACGGGGGTAAATATTTAGTTCGCATTGGGTTTCCCACGAAAGCGAGGAGTAGTTGGACAATACGCATTAGCAACATCGCCAACATCCGCACACGACACGTCCACGTAAATAACAAATAAATCGCGCGAGAGCACAATATCTATGCGATACTTTTAGTTCAGTTGTTATCCTTGTTCGCTGGCAACATCTTGATCTATGGCATGATGCGTCGAGGGCGGCGATAGATGGGTCCCGTACAAATAAGCGAAGCATTTCGCAAATCAAATTAAACCAAAAATTCTATCTCGGCGCGCGTAATGAATAGTTGTCGAATATTCGAATAGCGTCGCGACGGTTTGGCGCCGAGATTTCCACTTTCGGATTGGTTATCCTGTGGAAATGCGCATCCCCACCGCGTAGTTTTCCTGCCAATGGGGTTGCAACGCTCGTTTCCTGCGAAGGGTGCCTGGACAGTTAACCCTGCTGAAATTTCCAACTTGCTTCATTCTGTTCTCGGCCTCCGCGGTTTTCGGTTGTGCGCTCTTCAACAGAAACACAACCCCGAAAACAGTTGTCGGTTTCAAATAGTATCAAGTCTAACTTTAAGTTTATAAACGTTTATTGTTTTGTATCAATTGAAGTCTTGACTTGTACAGTTTTAAAGTTCAACACTTATTAAGTTTACTAATTCAATAGTAGTGCAGGCATCATTCGATTATGACATCATTGATTCTCGACAAACGGTAAGCAACCATCAAGAATTCATCTTTCATAAGTTTTATTCGCATGATTTAAGGAAAACAAAGTTCATTTTCATTAAACTGCAACGCGTCGTGCGAAATGAATATCGAGTTGTTCGAAATTGTATACCGCACCGAGTTATTTATAATTCGATTTGCTACGATGATAATAAGTCCGGCTTCGGTTGTATTTTCATTTTCTTCAATAGTTTCTTCCAACCGCAAACTACTACGACACATAGCCATAGGTTTCGGTTGTTAATTGGCTCTGGTTTTGCGGCGGTGGCGGCGTAAGTGCAATGCGTGCGCGCGCTTTGGCGTCGACGACCTAGTTCTGTTTTTGTTTGCCGTTTTCACTCTCGTTGGCGGGCACGTGTTCGCTGCTAACCGACACCGCCGCCGCCACCGCACGCACGCACACGGCCTATCGATTGAAGCGTCGAGACGCCGACGTGTCGCGAACAACGCGCCGTCGTTGCCCGGCAACGCATCATCCCCGCTGCTCGCGCTTCTCTCGTGTATGCGCTTGATTCAATTATATGACACGATCTACTTCCACAACTGCGATTTTATTGACTTACTTCTTAAGATGCTTATTTCGTGCACTCCATCCTATCGATTACCAATCAGTGCATTCAATTATTTCTCTTTTTGTTTTTATTTAGGAAGTTTTCTATAGCGCAACGATGGCACTTTCCTTACGAATCAACATTGTCGAGTACAATGTTACCAAAACTATTATGTTCGATGCAGCGTCGACTGTCTTCGATGCATACAAGATCATCAGAGAAAAATGGAGCGAAACCGATTTGGGCAAAGGTAATTTGATTTAATTTTACTTGAAGAACCGAACCGAACTTTATTAGAAATCTTAACCGTTTTGTTTCGTAAGCATATATTAACTTTTGATTAGATTTATCCAGTAATTGAAGCGTCTCTAATTTTGTCCTAGTATCCGAATACGGTTTATATATGACAGGCGACGATAACAATGGCTTTTGGCTGGAACCAAGCAGAACCCTCGATTACTACATGCTAAACAACGGGGATGTGCTCGAGTACAGACGGAAAATGCGCACCCTTCGTGTCAAGATGCTCGACGGTAAGCTCTCCATCTATATAAACTTTTCAATCCGCTTAATTTAACTCGATAACCATATTAACTTTGATAGATTCCGTGAAGACCATCATGGTTGACGACTCCCAAGTCGTCGCCAATCTGATGGTGGTGATATGCGCCAAGATCGGCATCACCAACCACGATGAATATTCGCTTGTGTTCGAAGAAGAAGACAATCTGGAAAATTTAGACAACAAGAACTACGGCACTCTAACTCTACGCAGGAAGAAAGAGGAACGCGAGAAGGACGACAAAATGGAAAAACTGCGTAAGATGATCAAGACCGATGACGAAGTGAACTGGTTAGATCCATCAAAGACGTTACGAGAACAGGGGATTGATGAGAATGTCACTGTTCTCTTGCGACGCAAGTTTTTCTTCTCCGATCAGAATATTGACTCCAGAGATCCGGTTCAGTTGAATCTGTTGTATGTCCAAGCCAAGAACGCGATCGTTGATGGAACCCATCCAGTCACTGCTGACAAGGCTTGCGAGTTTGCCGGGATTCAATGTCAAATACACTTTGGGGACTACAATGAAGCCAAACATAAACCGGGGTTGCTAGAGTAAGTCTTCTTGTATTTCATTCTTTACAACTTCACAAACGTATTTATTGATATGAGGCGTTTTCTATTTGAAAATACATATAGTACTTTTAATGGCTTTATTAATTTGTGTAAATTTTACAGTTTGAAAGAATTTCTTCCACAATCCTTCATAAAGAAAGGTATCGAAAAGAAAATATTTCAAGAACATCGCAAACACACGGGACTCACGGATCTCGAAGCTAAAGTCAGGTACACAAAGGAAGCTCGCGCGTTGAAAACCTACGGCGTTACGTTCTTCCTTGTCAAGGAAAAGATGAAAGGCAAAAATAAGCTTGTACCGCGATTGCTTGGTGTCACCAAGGATTCCATTCTTCGTTTGGACGAAAAAACCAAGGAGATTTTGCAAACTTGGCCGCTCACCACTGTCAAGCGATGGGGTGCAAGTTCTAGCACATTTACGCTGGACTTTGGAGACTATGCCGATCAATACTTTTCGGTGCAGACAACTGAAGCTGAACAAATCCAGCAATTGATTTCTGGATATATTGATATCATTCTCAAAAAGAAGCAGGTTAAGGATCATCTTGGTATTGATGGCGACGAAGGATCTACAATGGTTGAAGACAGCGTTTCTCCACACAAGTAAGTTTTGCTGTACTAATATTACCTTTAAACTTTTATTTTCGAATACTAAATTTTATAGAAATGCATTTGTTTATTGCACAGATCGATTGGTTTTCGAATGTCTCTTTTTAAGACGTCTTTGTAGCGTTGTAAATATTTATGTTTTATATTGATTCATTTTTTAATTATTATTGCAGAGCAACAATCCTACAACATGAAACAAGTAAAATTGGAAAAATCAACGCGGAATCTATAGCAAAACCAGCAGTTATGCGAGCAGGAACAGAAGGTGAGCACGATTAATTTTAAATGATCAACTATTTTGGTTAAACTATAATTTATTCATGATTATATTTCTTTTGTACTTTTGTTTTTGGTTCAAATTTTCGTTGGGTTAGGTATGAAACCGTACGGTACGGGTCATATGGGTAACGCACAATTTACAACAGTTAGCGGCAAAGCTAATTTGGCACACGCTCCGCCTTCGGTACGTTTTCTTTTATTTTGTTGTTTGATTTGGTTTCTCGTCTCTTTATGTTTAACGAGTTTGAAACATTAACAAAACTTGAAACTTTTCAAAACAATTGTTTTGTTTACTGCTCTTAATGATTGTATTCTATATTAACTTGAATCCTAATTTTTTCATGCTCTCTTCCTTCTTTGCAACCTCTGAAGGATACGGACGAGTAGGTACAGACGCTTTGTTTCTTTGTACATATTTCATCCTTGCTATCCCTTGTTGGCATCCTTTATCAAATGGAATAGTTTAAGTGAGGCATTCAATTTCAGGTGCAACAAACAAAAGTCACATCGGTATTGTCCGAGCCGCAACGTGCCTTGTTATCGACGATCGAAACGACACAAACGAAAATCGAAGAGTCCGTCATCGAGCTTGAAACGAAAGCCCAATTCCCCGAAGTGGGCGATGATAAACATGCCAAGAAATGGAAGCAAGTTACGCTCGATACTCGGAAGCAGAATGTCGGATCGCAAATTGCTGCGATGAATGCAGCAACTGCACAAGTATGTTCCTTACAATTGGCTTCTCTTATTTCCAATAAATTGCAAGCATGATATAAACTGCAATGTTCTTTTTTTAACAACTAGGTTGTTACATTGACTTCTGGTCCAAGCGATGAAATCGATCATACTGCAGTTGGAGCTGCTATCAATACAATCGGTTCCAATCTTCCTGAGATGACGAAGGATGTACGCGTTATCGCCGCGCTTATGGACGACTCCAAAATGGGAGATAAATTGCTAGATGCAACGAGACAGTTAGTCAACGCTTTCAGCGATTTGTTGCGTGCTGCTGAACCAGAATCGAAAGAACCACGCCAGACGTTATTGAATGCTGCGTCACGTGTAGGCGATGCTAGTAGCCAGGTGTTGGCGACTATTGGTAATGATACAGTTGAAAATAAAGAGGTTCAAGATATATTGCTCTCTTTGGCCAAGGCTGTTGCCCACACTACTGCTGCTTTGGTCTTAAGCGCCAAGAATATTGCGGCGACCTGTGAAGATCAGCAGGTTCAAAATAGGGTAATTGGAGCAGCCACACAATGTGCCTTAGCAACTTCACAATTAGTTGCGTGCGCCAAGGTAGTTGCACCGACAATACAATCACCAGCGTGCCAGGAACAGCTTACAACTGCCGTACGTGAAGTCAGCAAAGCTGTTGAAAATCTTGTGGGTATATGTAACGATAGCTGTGGCAATTCAGATTTAATGAATAAACTAAATGATGCCGCTGCTGATGTAACCAGAACTCTCAATGATCTTTTACAACATATTAAGTTAGCAGGACAACATAAAGCAGTGGAAACTATTCAAGAAAGCAGCGTGGAAAAGATTTATGCTACTACTGACAAACTTACAGCTGCCTCCAATTCAGGCGAAATGGTCAAGCAGGCAAGAATATTGGGTGCAGCTACTGCCAAACTGATTGAAAGTATCAAGTCTGACGCTGAAAGACAACCCGACAATTCCGACCTACAAAAGCGACTATTGGCTGCGGCCAAGAGTTTAGCTGATGCCACAGCTAGAATGGTCGAAGCTGCAAGACAATGTGCAAATCATCCTAAGGATATTTCATATCAAGATACCCTCAGAGCAAGCGCCGAATATTTAAGAGATGTTACAACTGTCGCCACATCCACTCCAGCGCTTCGTGCAAAACTCGTCGAAAGAGTCAACCATTGTGCAAGACGTGCAGTTTCTACGGCTACACAATGTATTCAAGTAGCTCAAGCGAGTCATTCTTACAACACCAATCAAACTACTCAAGAGCAACTCATGTCTGATGCCCAAGATTTAGTTGAAACAATCCCACCACTCGTTGATTCCCTAAAATCCTCAACGGAAGATCCCCAAGATACAAATAACCAAGTCGAGTTAATGTATGTAGCTGAGGTATTCCTGCATCCAGCTACAAACTTTGTGCAATCTTCTCGTGCAGTAATCCCAACGATCAGCGACCTACAAGTCTCGACGCAATTAAGCAGTACCACGCAGCAATTCGACTTCGATATCATCGAGTTGCGTTCTGCAATGAATCGCGCGCAGCCGGTTTGCCAAGGCTTGGGTCTTAATGCCGCCTCGCAGATTATCGAGGATCTCAAAGACGAATTGCGCGAATTTGAACGTGCATTGGATAACTTCTCCATTAAGCCTCTCCCTGGTGATAGTACCGAAAAGGGTGCCATGAAACTGGTTACCAGCGTGAAGCTGGTTAATCAAAGCGTGTCGCAACTTCTTACTGCCACATCTCAAGGCAACGAGGCGTACACTGCCCAAGCTGCAAGAGATACTGCACAGAATCTACGACATCTCACTAGCGCTGTACGAATGGTCGCTGCAACTGTGGAAGATAAAGAAACCCAAAGGGATTTGGTCAACGCTGGACAAGAAGTTGTGGGCAACTCAGCTGTGTTGATCGATGAGGCGAGACGTGCCATCAGTGGCAATGAAGGGGTCACAGTCAACATGCAACAAGCAGCGAGGGAAGTTAATAAATCACTGGATAAAACGTTGGCATGTCTTCCCGGACAAAGAGATGTTGATGTGGCGATCACATGCATTAGGGAATGGTCACACACTATTGATACTAATAAATTCCCGAGAACACAAAAAAGTTACGGAGAGTTGCAGAAGGAGTTAGGAACTGCGGCAAACAATCTCAATGCTGCTAGTTCCGACGTTGTAAATACGTCAAGGCATCCTGCACAATTGGCGTCGAGTGCTAAGGACTTTAGTTCAGCGTATCACGAACTACTTCAAGTCTCGATGGAACTTGCCGGTCAGACACAGGATGGTGGAATTCGTGAACAGATGGTGCATTCTTTACGCACCGTTTCGACCTCTTCAAGCGAGTTGTTAACAATTGCCAAACAGTTTTCTGTAGATCCTAACATGCCCAATGGCCGAAACCAACTTGCGGATGCAGCAAGATTTGTAACTGAAAGTATTAACAGTCTTCTTGCAGTTTACACCAGTGCCACACCAGGTCAAGCAGAATGTGATAATGCCATTCGCAATCTGCAAGCTATGAAACCTATTCTTGATAATCCAACTGAACCAATTAACGATTGGTCTTATTATGAATGTTTGGACACAGTCACCGAACGCAGCAAGGTTCTTGGAGAAGCAATGCAAGGAATCGCCGAAGGTGCTAAAACTGCTAATCATGAAAAGTTCAGTCAGAATGTCAACACTGTCAGTGGAACTATTTGTTGTCTTGTGGAAGCCGCCGCACAAGCAGCTTACTTGGTAAAGAAAACAATGTCTATAATAAATTAACGATTTTTAAGGGATGTTTTGTTCATTTTATAGGTTGGAGTCTCAGATAGCTCATCAGTAGCTGGACGACCAGGTTTAGTAGACCAGGCTCAATTTGCGCGTGCTTCGCAAGCCATCCATAAGGGTTGTTTAACTTTAACAGCCATGACAGCTCAACAGCAAGAAGTTTTGTCAGCGGCTACTGTAATAGCCAGACATACGAGTGCTTTATGTAATGCTTGCCGCACAGCGAGTTCCAAAACCACTAACCCTGTAGCTAAACGCCGCTTTGTTCAAAGCGCAAGGGAGGTTGCTAATTCCACTTCGGACTTGGTCAAGGCTATTAAAGCTCTTGATAATAACTATTCAGAGGAGAATAGACGTCAATGCGCTGAAGCCACTCGACCTTTACTTGGTAATGTTTATTTCATTTTGTTTCTTTTTTTTTGTTAGTTTTCGTAGTCTAATTCAATTATGTAGAAGTTTTATTAAATTTGAACTCAAACTGTTGTTAAATACCTTTTAATTGGGTTCTGTAGGCCTTTTAATATGAGATTAATTACTTAGAAGATAATTTAATTCTCTTTTTATTAACCACTAATGAAAGTTTGCTCATTACAGAGGCCGTCGATAGCTTGAACGTTTATGCAAATTCTAGCGAATTTGTAAGCGTTCCTGCAAAAATCTCAACTCAAGCACGACAAGCACAAGAACCAGTACTAAACGCAGGTCGTCGTCTCATCGATACTTCTTGCTCGGTCATAAATACATCAAAGAACTTAGTACTTATGTCTAAAGATCCAAGTACTTGGCAACAATTCGCAACAAACTCAAAAGGCTTTTCTGATTCTATGATCAAGTTGGCATCTAGCATTCGAGACAAAGCTCCTGGGCAAGCCGACTGCGACAAAGCTGAAAAAGTTCTCAATCAGCACATGCGATTTATCGATACAGCATATATGGACGTTTGCTCTCAAACACTAGCTCCCAAACGCGGTGTTACACTTCCAGCATACAATCAACAAGTCGGACGATCAGCAGCGGAATTGGCGGATGTTGTTGACAGCATTCGTCACTCAGCTAAATTCGAACCGGAGCATTTAGGACATGGCATTAACCAAATGGTGCAGTATTTTGAACCATTAGTTCAAGGAGGTATTGGAGCCGTTTCGAATATGTCAAATTCCAAACAACAAGAAATTCTTCTTAACCAATTGAAGAGTGTTACGGAATCAGCTTTGCAGCTGGTTTATGCTGCTAAAGATTGCGGCGGTAATCCGAAAGCTGTGAATCTTCATCCTGATATTGATGAAGCTGTCAATGTAATGAAAGAGTGCTTGAGTGAATTGGGTTCCAACGTAGAATCGTTGTCTATGCAAAGCGGCATTGTTCAAGGTGTTGTTGAGATGATTTCAAAATCAATGAGCAAATTGAGTGACAACCGAGCGTCATTGATTCTGCCTGATGGCGATACTTCCTATGCTGAT
>JASKGN010004288.1:0-11149 GCA_030556245.1 Falagria sp. GC000072 | reverse complement strand
TGTTTAATTTGTGTTTGAACTTCATTAACATTATCTTTGGTTTTATTAATATCTGAAAGATATTCATTATGACATTTAGCTAAAGATCTTAATTTTGCAGATAAATGGCAATCCTCCATTGGACGTTGGGTCATTTTTAAGGCGAGTTGTAAATCTTGAAGTTCCTGACGCATTTTAAGGATTTGCTTCTTCTGAAGTTTTGCTTTAAGACCATAAGCTCCTTTCAAAGCATGTTTGTCATTCACTAATATGCGATGCTTTCATGTAAAATAAATAAATTAATTCATTGTTTAAATAAGAATAATAATAAAATAAAATACCTGTCGATTAAGTCTTCGCAATTCATTTTCTTGTTCTTCCATCTTGAATTATTATCGTTGAATAAAAATTGCCTGTTGGGTTCTTCCTGATTTGGGTTGTAAGTTTTAGAATTTGTTTTGTTACCATGGCAATTTCTCAGGTTACCAAGAAGGAAATAAACAAATATATTAGTAACCGAAATAATGTAAGAAAATCAATATAAATTCATGATGCTTTATAATTATATATTAAAAATATGTTTTTACAGATGTTCAAACAAAAAATGCTTTATTTCCAGCTACACTTAAACTTAAAGGAATTTCATTCACTTCCGGATTTGAATTTATATACTCAGCAAGCGAATCATGTCTCTTAGCAGGATTTTCTTCTAAATTTTGGCATTTATGATTTCTTCTTTGTATTAATAATTTGATCACGAGTAATATTAAACAAGCCAAAATTGGTATACAGATGCTTAGAGTCACATATAAATAAAATTGTTCTTTGTTTCCTTTAACGAGAAATACTAACATTATTAAATTGGAATAATAAACTATTTTAATATGTAAACAATAAAATATTGGTATTTACGTGCAATATAATTGTAAGTATCAATCCATTGTGATAAGAAACCAATAGGTGTATGTGTCTCACAAGATATTGAACAATTTGGATTCATTTTTATTGTGCATAGATTAATTAATTAATTTGCTTTAATATTATTACACCTTCACAGTAGATTTAGATTACATCATAAAAACTCGTGGCTGGTAATTACTTCGTCCAAAAATAAATTTATATCGTGCCAAAGTGTATTTTAATCAGGTGATATTATGAAAAATAAAAATACACCAAGCTTAAAGTTAATTAAGTTCATGGAAACAATTAGTCAGAATTGTATCCATAATATTTTCTGTAAGATAACTCGAAGCAAAACATGATAAGAAGTAAAATGAAACAAATAAAAAAAAAGAAAAATATTACCTATACACAACTAAGTAAAAAAGTTTGCAACTTTTGAAAATTTCCATTCTCTCAATTCAAAACAGACAAATTGATAAAATGCCGCACTTGATTTGATCCCAATCAAATATTTCCAATTAATTTCAACGTGATTGCTAACTTCTACATTATTGTAGACACAATCATAACGATAGAACACGCACTCAATGATAAACAATAGTCGTGTGTCAACTTTACTCAGCAATGATAAATATTTAAATTCTTTGCATTTAACATAAATATTTGGCACCGATCAACACAATGCTCGTCAGTAAATGTTGTATGTCTGCTTATTTAAATTGTATTTTGTCGCGATAAGGAGCTACTACAAAAAAATTCGAGTCAATAACATATTATCTTGGAGATAGTTACTTAAAGTTATGCGTGGTGACCAGCGTGCATCCATTGATTACACTAATTTCATACACGCGAATCTTTTCAATTACTCATAATTTGTTTATTTCCTTTTTCGTGCATTTGTCTAAAAAGCACAATAATGCTTTATTGAATATCACATTATTAAGGAATTTTTACCTTACATAAAGCAGTGAGTATATTATAAAAACATAATCGACTCCACCCGAATTAAAATTTTTTAATTTTTGTCTTCAGGTAAATTCCAAGACAAGATGGATTCTTCCATTGAGAAGGTAGATATGGATGCTGACGATATGCTTGCACATGTTGGAAGTTTCGGCCGATTTCAATTAATCCTCATTGCATTATTCAGTTTCATCAATGCCCTTTCAGCTTTTCATTATTTCGGACAAACATTCATCAGTATTGAACCAGAACATTTATGTGCATTGTTACCTCAAGAAGATGATTGTAATGGAACTTATTCTAGAAGTGCTTGTACAATCACATATTATAATTATAGTGATCCTGACTATGATTATTCTGAACCAAGAGTAGAAAATTGTCAGCAATGGGAATACAATAGTAGTTATGATTTTATCAGCTTAGTACAAGAAGTATAAATATTCACAGTCTATTTTATATTAAAATAAATTTACCAGAAGTTTTTCAGCTTGATTGGGTATGCCATAACAATTGGAAACCAACCCTGGGACAATCAGTATTCTTCGTGGGTTCTTTATTCGGCAGTTTGGCATTTGGTATTCTTGCAGATCGCATTGGAAGATTACATGTGCTAATTGCATCAAACGTTTGTGCATTTATTGGTAACTTCGTGACCATTTTTACAAGCGATGCTATCACGTACGCCTTCGCTAGATTTATTGCTGGATGTGCTACTGATACAAATTTTGTTATGATGTATATGATTGGTAACTCTAATCAATTGTTATCCATTTTCAACTAAAAAAAAAACATTTTGTTTATTACAGTCATGGAATATATCAAACCAAATATGCGTACGGCAGGATTAAATCTTTCCATTGGAATATTTTATTGTGTTGCATCAATGATAGTACCATGGTTAGCAGTTCTTCTTCATCATTGGCAATACTTCCTAATTGCAATTTCCATCCCGCATCTTTTGGTTGTATTATTTTATTTAGTTGTTCCTGAAAGTGCACAATGGTTAATAAGTAAAGGCCGTTTTGACGATGCTATGAAATGCTTTTCACGCATTGCAAAATCAAATGGCACCATTGTTCAAGCAAAATGTGCATGTAAATTGCGTGCATATATGAAAACTCATATTAAAGAAGGTGCTTCACATGCAAGTTTTCTTGGATTAATGCGTACGCCAAGATTGCGAAGAAAAACAGTGATATTAATATTTAAATCGTAAGTTTTTCATAAATATCATTGTTTTCTTCACAAATTAATTTGCATGTCATTATTCCAGCATGGTATTAAGTTTATGTTACGATGCAATTGCTCGTAATATAAATGGTTTTGGTTACTCACCATTTTTGATCTTCAGTGCAACTTCCGCAACAATTTTCCCAGGATGTGTGATAATTTTATTGCTCCAAGACCGCATTGGAAGGAAAGCTTTAGCTTCAGGCTCGTTATTCGTTGGTGGAATTTTTATTTCGTTAGTAGGGATTATTTTAGCAGTGCAAGAAGAAGAAGATGCAACACTCACATTGATTTTAACTGTGCTTGCAAGATTAAATGTCATTGTTGCATATAATTCAGGCCACCAATATGCATTTGAATTAATTCCAACTGAAGTTAGAGCACAAGGAGTGTCTGTAGTGCATGTGGCAGGATTTGCAGCTGCTTTCTTTAGCCCGCAGATTCTATATCTCGCAGGATATTGGCGTCCACTTCCTGAGATTGTTGTAGGAATTTTGTTAATGCTTGGAGCAGCAGCGTGCCTTTTCTTACCGGAAACTTTAGATCGCACTTTACCAGTTACTCTTGAAGAAGGTGAAACTTTCGGGGAAAATGAAGGAATATTTCAATTTGCATGTTGTGGGGGTAGTTTATCTGAAAGTAGAGATCCACTTACAATGGGGAAAACATAAACCTTGAAAAATGTTACTTAGTTAATACCGATTGTTGCATTTAAATTAAGCAAATCTAAGGGATTGTTTTTATGTTGAAGTGAAATTTTCAACCAATAGGAAACGAGAATTTTTTTGGTGTCGTACCACCGTAAAGGTATTTAAAAAAATTCTCGCTTCCTATTGGTTGAAAATTTCGCCCCTGTCACGCCTACAACCATCCCTAAGATTTTCATCACTTTAAAACGAATGATGCCTGTAAAACAAGCAAAATATTTATCTAGTAAAAATGATGTAACCAATATTATGTGTATTTATTAGTTTTGCAAGGCATTTTATTGAAAATAAAAGCGATTTTTAATTAGAATGCGTATGTACATTTTATTTACAACTAATTAGTTTCGTCGTGTGTATGTCTCCACCAGCGGCTGTGTAGATCACTCGCCGTCGTCGTCATCCTCGAAATAACGAATATGCAGCGGACGAAATCGTCCGCTTAAAAATTATCATTAAATAATGCAACACTATGATGAACATAACATAAATACAATTTCATGTCAAATAGTTTTCCATGTCAAGTCGCCGAAATTAATATAAACACAATAATAATGAATAAATATATAAAATTTCGTAATTTCGATAATTACTACATGATGATACTTGTTAACTTACAATGTAGTACGATTAACAAAGATGATAAAACGTAAAACTTAAATGAGCAATAGTGATACACGCACGCGCACATGCGCTGCTAAATAAAATACATAATAAAATAATTATATGAATTAAACAAATCCAACGCTGTCCGCATGCGCGACGTCGGCAATGTCTTTATGGCAAACGTTTCCACACCGCCCGACAACAAATTAAATATTAACGTAGAGCTTTGTACATAATCAAAGAGTGTGAGTTGTGTCTTCTGTGTGAGTGTAAAAATATTCAATTCGTCAGCGTTGCTGCTATTTCGGATTGAAATACGGCTGCTGTTGTGGATGTGGTGGGCCTGGTCCGGGTCCCATTCCTTGGCCCATAGGATTACGCGTACCTGTGGCATACAGTTGCTGTTGAAAGTTGTGGAACTGTTGCGCGTAGTTGGGATCGGCAGTGGTAGGCCCTACGAAAGGCGAACTCTTAAAGCTATTGTTTTGACTCATCGATGGAGGTAGCGGTTGTCCAGCGTCAGGCCCACCCATTCCCATTGGGCTGCCTTTGGGTCCACCGACAAACATTTGCGCATTGGGATTCTGCATATTTGGGGGGCCTTGTTGGAACATTCCATCTCCGCCGCCAGGTCCTCCAGGGCCATTTGGAGGGCCGTTGAAACCCATTGGCATACGCATCATACCCTGAGGAGGCGGTCGCATTGGACGCATCATTGGCATCATGCCCATGTTAGGCCCACCCATCATGGGTCCAGCTCCGTTACCCATACCAGGCATCATTGCTTGACCAACGTCTTGCATTGGAGGTCCTTGTGGTCCGTCCATGTGACCCATATGAGCATGAGGCATTGGTCCATTGGGACCACAGTTTTGAAAATATTGCATGTTCTGTGAAGGCATCTTGTTGTCCATATTCGACATGGGATTTGTATATCGCTGGAGGAACTCGAGACTGGGTGGGCCACGTGGACCAGGAGGCGCATTACCCACTTGCGATTTCGCTGGCATGTATTGTATCGTATTGGGAGCATTAGGTTTCACTTGTACATTGGCGCCATTGTAAGGGTTGGAGCCGGGAGGTCGTCCCATCATGCGTGGCATTGGCATGTGATTCGAGAAGGCACCTTGCAACTTGGGAGACAGAGAGCGTATAGGCCCCATGGGTGAATTAGGATGGAAGCCATGTGGTGGTGGGCCTTGCATTGGCATTCCCATCATGTTCCCTCCAGGATCCATGTCACCCATACCATGACAACCACCCATATCCATCATGTGCATTGAAGGCGAGCCAAAATTCATCATACCGGGACCTTGGCCACCTTGACCATTCATACTGCTGGCTACACTATTTGTCAATTGTTGGCTCATTTGAGCCAGAGAGGAGATTGGATCAAAGTGGGACACTTTTGGATTGGGCATAGGATTTGTGCAATTGGGATTGAGGGGTACATTGTCATTGCGTGCACAATAATTGGGCATTTCCATTTGGTTGGGTTTACCCGAAGGCGAAACATTCACGAAACCAGGGGGCATTTTATTGCCTGGAGATGGACTAGGTCCAGGAAATCGAGGCACGTCCATCATGTGCGGGGAAGGCGTTGGGAACATTTCGTTCTTTATTGCATCTGGCATTGGTGGACCTGATGTTTGTGGACTTAGGCCTGGACCTGAACCACTTAATCTATTAGGTTTATCTAAAAAGGAATAAAAAAACAAAGAATTAATATTTCAGTTTAGTTTAATCAATAATAAAATAATAACATACCTGTTGCAGAAGGTGTGTGCGGACTAGGCACAGAAAATCGACAACCGTCTGATGGAGTTCCAGGAAACCTAGGTCCCATATCCATTGATGTGGGCGTGTTAGGACCAGAAAGACGATTATGTACCATGTCATTATTTCCAGGGAAGCCGCTATCCATCGTTGTAGGCAACACACTAAAATTTAAAATCATCAATTAACGAATTAATTTTACAAACAAAAAAAAACAAAAATGACAGCAACGAAAGTATATTTATACTAACGGTGGCGAGATCATATTATTATCCTTATTTAAACTGGTGTTTGGCTGTTTTTGAATGATGAGTTCTTGTCCCTCAAATGCATTCAAGTATTGAATTTGTTGTGGCGACGGTACCGGCATTAAATTTGGTTCCTTCGGCTGCATATTCCCACAACTCGTTGGCATCATTTGTTTTTGTTGTTGTGCCATAGATTGTAAAGTCCTTCCAAACAATCCATCTAAAACCAAACAAAAATTAAATATTTAATACAAATAAAAATATCTCATTTAAATAACAAATTTTAGATCTTCTTCAACTTACCCGAAGGAGCATTTGTTTCAGTTGTGCTTGTATTAACACTAGGTGAAAGATGCGAGGAAATCGGTGTACCAGGATTGCTATGATTCGGTCTAGAAGGTGAATCCTGACTTGTAGGACTTTGCCCAGTACTCATATGTCTCGTAAGACCAAAAGGACGGGTAGTATCAGCAGGAGAATTAAGCGCTGAGGATGCCCTTGAAGGTGATGGCAGCGACAAATTTGACGTGGGGTTATTGGGCGACGCTGGATTAGGACTTTGCAACGCGATAGGTACACTTGCCGATCGAGGTGTTTGATGGTATGGCGGTGGTGGACCTTGTAATCGAGGTCCTCCAGGTGTTTGAACTCCCCTTGGCATTGGTTTACCCTGCTGTTGCATTTTCTGCCAATCCATAGGCGAATGCATCATATTATTGGCATTCATTGGTGGTCCAGGTCCAGGCATTCCAGCTGGTAAGTCTATGCTCTCGTTGTTGGTGTTCGGTGGTCCTCCCGCATTTGGCGGTGGCGCTTGAGGGCTTCCATCAGCTCCAGGCGTCTCCGAACACAGCATCTGATGCAACTTCCTAATTGTTGCAAGTTGCTCTTCGCGATGCTGTCGCTGTTGTGGTGTAAGGTTTTCATCAGGCACTTTAACACCTTGCAGAGAAGGCTGCACATTGCACGGATCCATATCATCCGGTAAACCGTTTTCTAACCCATCCTTTTGCTCCCATGGCAAATCACCATCGCCTAAACCAATGTCATCCAAAGGATCTGCACTTAAAAAGTCCAAATTTGGTTGGGGCTTTGTAGGTGGTGGTGCTGGACTCCTCACACATTTAGTTTTTGGCATAGAGTTCAACCATGGACTCTGTCGTTGGAACTGTTGCAACTTCAGAGGGTTCTTCTCCAGGTACTTTTTTGTGCCAGGCTGTGAGCAATGATAAGCTATAATTGATGAAAACCTCCCCTGAAGCACTTCATCAGCCCCTGCATTTGCCAACACTGTTGAAAATACAAAGATTTGACTTTGCTGCTGCATATATTGCACTTCCATGCTACTCGGTTGCTTGCTAATGACATTGCTTGGCAATGCTTGCACACCATCAGGTGGACCTGTTGCAGCACTGCTCACAATGTTCATCCCGAATGCATCTGCAGGTAAATCTCCATCTAATTCATCTTTCACAACTGGTTGTGTCTCAGTATCATCATTTTCTTGTTTCACATCGTGTAATGAACCCATGTTAGTTGAACCTATACAGCTTCCGTTCTTGGTCACTGGTCTGCCACATTCCTTCTTGATGGTAGACGTCGCCGCGTCGTCTTCCTTCTTCACGCGAGTGTCACCACCTCCAGCATCCTTCTCCGAACCACCCGGCTCTTCTTTAACGCCTTCGGCGCCCTTCTCGTGCTTTTCCTTAATCATCACACTTGGTGAAATTGCTGAGCTCTTGCACAGAACAGAAATTGTTTCTATTCCCAGGCGGCGAATGTCATCGGTGCCTGCCTGTCGCACTCGGAGGATGTCATACGCTCACAACAATCGCTGCGCATCACATATGTTCATCCAATGTTTTTATTTGCATTCCATGGGTGCACACAGAGTTATTTATTATCATCTTGTGGGTTAGAAGCGTCGCGCGTCCTCTTCTGGGCTGCGCTGCCCCTATCAAACTGATATTGCAACAATACACCGTCGAAGATGTTCACTTTGCTGATCGTATCCTCATCCCGATTGTCTTTATCTTCGTATCTGTAACAATTATTATTTTTGTTGGAAAAATGTCTCTTGGAGCAGACACAAAATGCCAAACTGTCGTTTTCCACACGCGTTGCTACCAACTGGTTTGGTGATTTTCTTTTTCACCCTAAAATGTTCTCCTATGTTGCCAATTCTTCACATTATTTGAAACTCAAATATTTTATGATTTATCACCAAAAGTATTTAACAACTAAGAAATATTTAAATATTATTTACAAATTAGACTAATATAATTTTTGTTTTAATTAAATTACCTAAACTTGTAATAAATAAATCGATTTAAAAGAAATAAATTTTTTATCACTTACAATTGACAACAATGAGCAACCATGTTTGTTCACGTGACATTGAATTGTTTTAATGGCGGACGCTTCATATATCTCCGAAACAAAAGCCAAACAATCTCAAAAAACCTTGATATCCTGGAAAAATCAACTTTGTGTGTTTCGAATTTGATTAAGCATCAATGTATTGTGACTTTTCAATGTGAAGGGTTTGCAATGAGCGAAAGGTTTCGGAATTGCGAGAGCGCGCCGTTCTTGTAACCTCACTTCGTTCTAGGATTGTTTGTTGTTTATAAATTCAATTTAAGAATTTAATTTAGTGAATGACCCTTTGACGAGGAGCACCGACGAAGAAGGTGCAAACGTTATGCGCTGATAGTGATGGGCGACGTGGTAGCTGCGAACGCGACGACGCACAGCGATGGCGCCGCGCCGCCAAAGAAAGATAAGCTGTTTGATCCCTCGGTGGAGATGCTCGTGAATGACTTCGACGACGAGCGAACACTTGAAGAAGAAGAAGCACTTGCTGCAGGGGAAGCTGAAGATCCTAACGCGGAATTGTCCAGTTTACAAAAGGTATGACACAGATATTGTTTATATAAATTAGCAAATGTTTTTATTATGTTTGTAAATACATTATTCGTATTATGAATCATTAATTGAGGTTTGTTGTTTTAATGATTTTAGGAGAGTAATATGCCTTTAGAGGAATTATTAGCAATGTATGGTTATCATAACGAGAATCAAGAAAATGAAATGCCAGTAGAAGACGAGAATGAAGGTGATGAACCTATGGAAGAACAGGAACCTGAACATGAAGAGGTTGAATGTGAACCTGAGCCTGTTGAACAACCTTCAAATTTACATACTTTATATGAACCCATTCCTGAGAATGATCAAGATGCATCTCGATTGCTAAGATGTAAGTTTCATAAGTTTTGGACTTAAAATTTTATTAATTTTGATTATTTTTTAGCTGTGTCTCGAGTTAGCGAAGAAGAAGAAGAGGATTATGACTATAGCCCAGATGAAGATGAATGGCGAAAGGTTAATAAGGTTAAATTATTTTTATCATTCATTTCCATCAAATTTTCATTTAAAAATTCATAATTTTTGAAGTATTTTGCTTGATTGCAATCTTCAAATTCTAAATTTTATTCTTATTTAGACGATAATGGTTGGTAATGATTACCAAGCACAAATACCAGAAGGACTCTGTCATTACGACGACGCTTTGCCATATGAAAACGACGATAAACTTTTATGGGATCCATATAGAATGACTGATGCTGAAATAGAAGTTTATTTAAGAAAAGCAGCGAATGCTGGTAAACCACCAGCTTTACCAATGGGTGCTCAACTTCGTGATGATGAACAAGCATTGTATTTGTTGCAACAATGTGGACACATTACTGAAGAAGCTCTTCGACGGATTGGTATTCAAGTTATTCCTAACCCAGACACAATGAGTTCATGGTCGGAAGAAGAATGTAGAAATTTTGAAGCTGGTGTTAGGTCTTATGGTAAAAATTTCCATCAAATACAACAACATAAGGTTTGTGCTATAAACTTTACATAAATTGAAGTTTTAAGTGAATAATATTTCTTTAGGTACGAACTCGTTCCGTTGGAGAATTAGTCCAGTTCTATTACCTCTGGAAGAAATCCGAACGTCATGACATCTTTGCAAATAAATCCCGATTGGAAAAGAAGAAATATACGTTACATCCAGGACTTACGGACTTCATGGATCGTTTTCTTGAAGATCAAGATGGCCGCGATCGAAGTTCGTCTCCGAATGTTCAATGTAATCCTACAGAAAATAAGAAAGTGAGCGCGGCAATTACTGTAGCAACAAATGCAGCACCGCTTTCAGGGGTTGAGAATTTACCCAACCAAAACACTGCGAAACCTATCGCCGACACGTAGTTGTTGTGTTATTATTTATTGTTAACCAAAATTACAAAGATATATTTTTATATAACGCTAGGCTAGTAGGAGTGTGACAGGGAATGCGAATGAAGTAAGAGATCAGTATTTATAAGGTCGGTTTTCGTTGCATTGTCACGACGTACTTTTAATTTCTTATAAATCTTATCGATTTTTGCAATTTTTTATATTGAATTGTAATAATAATTATTGTGAGCAATGCAACACGAGTCGCCAATGAATTGTCGCAATGCGACATCAATAAGGATAACAATGCAGATTTTATTCGTACTTTGTATACATTTAAAGCTATTTTAATTATCTAAGATTTAAGAATTAATAAGAGATTTGAGTCTTGGTCACCTTTTTTAAATCGACTAATGTCTCTTGAACTTATGAATAATATGTTTAATATAAAATCATAAGTATACAAATTTCATTTAATTCGGAAGAAGAACTGCAAATCAACTAGAACAG
>JASKGN010004255.1:0-14184 GCA_030556245.1 Falagria sp. GC000072 | reverse complement strand
TTTTATAATATGAAGGCAAAGAAATCTCAAAACTATAAATTAATTAAATTGTCTAAAGGTAATTTTAAATCTTAATTTTTTATTAAGTAATTATTTCATGAATGAATTGTTACTTCGCAGAATTCATAATTCATTGTAGACACGATATAGCCAAGAAGTCCATTTTATTTCCAAATGCAATTTTACAAGGACTATGTGTTTGGCCAGATAGCACCAGTAGCTGTATCAAAAGGTGGACTATTATCATATGCCTTATAAGTTTAGGCATAATGGAAGCAGGACATGTCGGCTATATCCTCATAAACATAACAAATATTTCAAAAATGGCTTCTGCTTGTACTACAGCTTCAACTACTGTAGAGGTACAATTATTAAGATCTATTTTAAATTATTTCATATTCTTCTATTAATGGTACTATTTGATAGACAATGGCCAAGCTAGCGACAATGCTAGTTTTCCGAGATCCATTAAATCGGATTTTGACAATAATTTGGCACGACTTTTGGCCAGCAAATATCGCTTCAAAAGCCAGGCAACAAGAAATACGTTTCAGGAGCAAATATGTAACATCAGTTGGTTGCACTTTTCTCTTCATGGCATTTGTTTCATGTGCACAATTCATGGCTTTCCCTCTTATCTCAACCACAACTGATCAATTACCTTTGCAATCTTGGTACCCTTTTGATTTCAAGGCAAGCCCAGTGTATGAAATGATGTACATTTGGCAATGGTTTATGAATCAAGTGGTAATTTGTGTCTTAAGTGGATTCGACGCCTTTTTTAATTCCATCGTGATGATTTGCGCTTGTCAGTTTCAAATTTTACAGGACGTGCTTGAGAATATGTGTGAGAATCCTGAAAATATGAATTGGAAACAACTTTTCCAACGACAGGATAAATCAAATATTAAGCAACTTGATGTTTTGATTAAATGCGTTAAACATCATTTGCATTTGATTGAGTAAGCCACCAAGTTTTTAAAAAAACAACGCGACGATTAATAAGAAATTAATTATGGATTGTTGTAGCACTTGCAGGTTGATTGAAAAAACTTTCACACACATTGTGTTTCTACAATTTGTTTTTAGTACATTGGCAATTTGCGTTTCTTGTGTTGCTTTGGTAAATATCCCATCTTAATTATTTTTAACATTGTTAATCTCGTTAACATACAAGGGCTAAGCGAGGCTTTGGCTTTGGACAGTTGCTAAAGGTGCAACAATAAGAGAGGCTGTCCAAAAGTACTAAAAAGGGTTATAAATTATTTTCATTTATAATAACATATTAAAGGTCACGAGGTTCTAATTCTGCATATGCAATTTGATGTTTCACACCCTTTTTTGTTTATTGATTTCGTGTTACTAGCGTAACACGCATTTTTGGCTTTTTTTTTAGATTAATTCGCAAATAATTACGGTATTATAATAATTACTCTACCTAAATATATAGCATTACTTTCTCTTTGAAAGGAACATAAACATAGCCCAATAGGACTTTTATAAAGGGCAAAAACAAAGAGTTGAAGTTTTCAAATTCAAAGGCTACATTTTTGTGCTTTAAACAAAAATTCCTTTCTCTTAAAATAATTAAGCATCTTAAACAAGATATACACAAAAAGAAAGCTTATTAAATCTGCTCTTGAAGAAAGACTAAAAAAGTTAGGGAAAGTTATTAGAAAGGGGTTGAAATTCAGCTGACAAGAAAAATGCAAAAATTGAAGAATTTATTCAAACTTTAATTATTTATATCTCATAAATCAATTGGAAGATTTGCTTCATTCTAAAATCATACGATAGAGAATTTAATCATCTTTCCAACGATTAATTAAAATCCCTCAAATATTAATTTTAAAGGGTGGAAACTACCCCCAAGGTCCAATATGTCCCTTGACGTGATAACTTGCTTACTAATTACGCTAGAAACTTAATTTTAAGCTTAAACGATGCGTGAGTTATTGCTCTCTATGATGCAATTAAAATATTTTCTCTGCCGCCCCCAGGGGAGCGGCAAACTGGACAAAAGTATGGTTTCAATTTCTTTCTTTGTCCATAACTCCTAAAAATATTAACCGATTTCAAAATTTCTTTCACCACTGCAAAGAACACAAATAGATCTTTAAAATAAGTGGCAACACGATCCCTTCATGTCACTCATAAGGGTTAAAAATAGGGGTGAAAAGAGAAAATTTTTCTTATTTTTGTCGATAAAAATTCTAGTGATAGCTTATCTCAAAGAACTCGACAGCCTGATTTAGAATCTGAAATTAGATTTCTTCCAACCCCTCTAGTTTTCGAGATATGAATTTTCAAAATTTTCGCGAATTTTCATTTTTTGGTAAGCTTATTTTTATCGGTAGAACTTTTAGGGGTGGCGTTTCTTATATATCTCGATCCCCTGATTCCAAAAATGTAATCAGATTTTTTGTAGCTCTTATAGTTTCCGAGATATAAATTTTTTTAATTTACGAGAATTTTAAATTTTTAGTTGGCTTATTTTTGCCTGTAGACATTCTAGGAATAGTGTTTCTTATAGATCTCAATCCCCTGATTCCAAAAATGTAATTTGTTTTTTTGTAGCTTTCTTAGTTTCAAAGATATGAATTTTTTAAATTTACGAAGATTTTATATATGTGTTAGTGCGTTGTCAAATTTTTGTCAGCGAGTTTCACCACTAGGGTTTTGGCGCGAAATTTAAATATTTTTAAAGTATTTGTGTTTCAGATCGCAGATCCATCACTATTTGAACATATGTTTAGTTACTGCGTGGCTCATTTACTACAATTTTTTATTTATTGTTCAGTGGGAAATGAATTAACATATCAGGCAATATATATATAATATATAACTTTTCTTTTCGTAAATAGAAATATTATAAATTTTAGAGTGGTAGACTTGCTGATGCGGCTTATAATTGCGATTGGGAAAATTCTTACAATCCGAAATTCAGAATGGGATTAATAATGATTATTCAACGTGCTCAACGCCCTGAAGCACTTACAGTCGCTGGATTAATGCAATTAAGTTTTGCAAATTTTGTTGCTGTAAGCTTATACACAATACATATAAATTATCCCATTTAATATAATCTAATTAAAAACCATTGTATTTTAGACTGTTCAGTTGTCATTTTCATTTTACACCTTATTGAACTCATTTGTTTAATTAATGGAATAAATATCTCTTTGCAAATTAATGCACTAGCTCTTTGTGTAATTATGGATTATAATTATTTAATGTAATCTTTGTAAAGGCACATCAGCACATTTTTCCAAGCAGTAAATAATGTCTCATGACTGTCATCACATTAGCATCATGTTTATAAAAGAAACGTTGTGTGGAGCAGTGCAAATATAATTATTATGACTACCGATGAGCTCATATCTAGATTCAAAATAATTTGAAATTATTCATTATTTATACGCAGTTATTAGCATGAGGTTACTGTTCGCAGTGAGCAGCTGAACGCGATAATCCAAGGTTACAATTCCATTTATTTGCTTTTCATAGATAAAAAAAAAAGAAATTTCTTTGTATTTCACTATCTAATTCACTTACCACCTGTAGTCCATGAATAAAATAATGGAAATTGATGTTAAAGCAGGTCTTCGTAGTGTATTGCAACTCATAGATGCAGCATCACAAAAACGTAACCCAGTACGTATACCAAATTCTGAGTTAATTATTTTTCTTAATAATAATTATTGCAGGAATTAAAATGTATTACACCACAATTAGTTGCAGTAAGCAAAACAAAACCTGTTGATATGATTATTCAATGCTATGAAGAAGGACAAAGACATTTTGGTGAAAATTATATTCAGGAGTTATCAGAAAAAGCAACTAACAAAGAAATTCTTGACAAATGTAAAGATATACAATGGCATTACATTGGTAATCTTCAAAGTAACAAAATAAATAAGGTTTTGGCCATTCCAAATTTGTATTTGATTGAGACAGTACATAAAGAGAAAATTGCTGAAGCATTGAATAAGGCATGGCCTAAATTTAGTAATGCTGCTGATAATAGGCTTCGGGTTTTTATCCAAGTCAATACAAGTGGGGAAGAAGCTAAAGGTGGTATTGAACCTGCTAATGTTATAAATCTTGCTAAATATGTGATTGAGAACTGTCCTAATTTGAAATTCAACGGTTTAATGACTATTGGGAGGTTCGATTATAATGTTGAGGATGGGCCAAATCCAGATTTTGTTTGTCTCAAGGAATGTCGAGATGAAATTTGTCAACAATTGGAAATTGATTGGAAAGATATTAATTTATCTATGGGGATGTCGGATGATTTTGAACATGCAGTAAGGAATTTATTATTATATAAAGCTTTAAATTTATTTATTATTAATATATATTGGTTTTTAGATAGAACTAGGGAGCACAAATGTTAGAGTAGGTAGCTTAATATTTGGCCATCGACCAAAGAAAGTGTAGGTGAACTTAATCAAATTTAGAATAATATATTGCTAGACAAAAAGATTAAAAATAAATGTCTCATTATAAAATTAAATCTAATTTATTATTAATAATTTATTATAATTGTAAAGTTAAAATGGTTGCCTATCTTGTTCAGCAACACAACATGTTGTGAAAGAAGCCGCATAACGAAACCTTAAAATCCGTTAGATTTTCAAACGAAATATTGAAAATAACAGTAAGTTACAATCGTTAAAATGTGTGAAACACCAAATAAAAACTTAATTAAAATTTGTGCAAGTAGTCTTAATATTCCTCCATCACCACAAATGCAGAAACTTGGCTATGGAACAGGTAAATTATAAAGTTTATTTTAACTTTATTAGTATTGTTAGAATCATAGGTTTGTTCAAATAGGTATTACGGTTTACAAAATGGAACGAACGCAAAACAGGAGTCCTTGGGTTTTAAAGAAGATATCAAAGAATTCTAAAGCAAGGAAAGAAGTATCACTTCGTCTTACTTTTGAAGCAACACTATTAAAACGTTTAAAGCATCCAAATATTGTTGGCTTCCGTGCATTATTAACAGAAAGTGATGGAAGAAAATGCATTGCCATGGAAGATTGCACAATTTCCCTTGGGGATTTAATTGAGGAAAGGGTTGATGGTGGTAATGTAAGGCCATTTCCTGCCAAGCAAATTGAAAAAGTTGCTGTTGATATTGCAGAAGCCTTGAAGTACTTGCATCATGAAGCTTTAATTTTACATTGTGATATTAAATCTTACAATATTCTAATTAAGAATGACTTTCAAATTTGCAAGTTGTGTGATTTTGGTGTGAGCATGCCCTTGAAGGCAGATGGTACTTTAGATAATACTAAAATTGGAGAAGATGCTGAATATGTAGGGACGCAACCTTGGTATGCTCCAGAAGTTCTTCAGATATCACAAGTTATAACAAGTAAGGTAGATATTTATTCATTTGGGTTGTGTTTGTGGGAAATGATTGCATTAGAACAACCTTTTTTGAGTGATCTTGAGGAAGTGTCAGGAGAGTTATCATCATTAAGCATTAGCACTGAGTTTGATGATTCTGAAACTGTGAATAATCCAGAAGAAATGCGTAAGAGACCTACTGTTCCATGTGAGTTTTTAGACAATACTTATTTGACAATTTTGCAAATATATTATATTTGCACTGAAGTTGATTATAAATTGAGACCAGTTGCTAAAGATTTGAGTAAACTAATTAAAGAATTAATAAATTCTAATCTTGGTGAAAACATAGAAATTTAAGATAGTATAGTTCATATTTAAAAATTAATTTTATTATGAATGACAAAAATATGTATATTAGGCTTAAGAGAAAATGCTGGCTAAAATAATAATTACTATCACTAGGAGGACAACAACAATAACAATTTTAAGCTGCAATTTGAATAGAAATATAAAACATTAGTTTTAAACAGTAATGGAATTATTTGTTTCAATTACCTTTAGACCTCGTTTCTTAGATTTCTTAGCTTTATCCAATTCTACAACAGCTTTATCAACATAATCTGTAGCATGAGCAGCATGATATTCAATTCTATCTAAAGATTCTTGCTAAAAATTATCTAAAGTTAGTTACTGCTAGCATAATTATATGCATACAAAGTTGTTAGTATAAATCACCTGTAATTCCACTGAAGTAGCAATTGTTATAAACAATTCTTTTATTTCAACTAGATGTTGTTCAATTACAATCAAACCTTGATGTCTAGCTTCAAGATCAGCAAGTTGTCTTCGAGCCTCTAATTCATTTTGAATATACTAAAACATAAGTGTAGTTAATATTAAGTTATTGTTAAATATAGTATACCTACATCTTGTGTGAAAAGATGTGGATTTTCATCAATCAGCTGACTTAATTCCGAGTCATCAATATTTTGGTCATTAACAATTTGATAACATTTTTGCACAAAATTTTTCTCCAAGTCAAATATTTTTTGTGCCCATGCTTCTTGTTCAGCAACAACTTCTTTAAAGCTATTTACAACTCCTGTATATTGAACTAATTTCATGCGGAAGTCTGCAGATGATTTGTTTTCAGTGTTGTTTAAAGTGGCATTTATTTTCTTTAGTGTTGAAGCTATGTTGTAAACTATAGTTTCAGAATTTTTGAATGTTTCATGTAATTTTTTATGTAATCCTGCAAATTTAATTCAAGGTACATAATTATTAGAATTTTTAAAGACACATTCAATGCTATCTGTGATTGAATACCTTTAGACGTAGGATTGTTTCTGTATGTTGTCTCACATTTTCTTGTATTTTCTTTTAAGGCTTCTATCCATTGTCTTATAACTTCAAAGTTTTGGAATGCATTTCCTTCTTCTATATCAAGCACAGTTTGCTTCCCTTTCTTTTTCTTCGAGTTCTTCTCATTGTTGCTAGATTCTTCATTTGCTAACTGATTCAAAATAGATTTTTCAATCCTGTTTTATTTTTATTATTATGCACTCACCTGTTGCAATTCGTCAATGCGATTTTTTGCAGCCATTTATACCTATATTTAATATAAAATATTGTATCTAGTAAGGTAGCCTTGAGTCATGTTAGTGAATACTTTCAAGTGATAAAATGTTACACACCTGCAAAGTAAATAAAACATGCTTTCAAATCATTAATTCTACAAATGTTATCTATATATTTAGATAACTGTTTATTGAAGCTGGGACAATTAATTATGAGTAAGAAAATAAATAAATGAAAATTTGTTATAATCTCATTAATTTATTTAAACATAAACAAGTTTTTTGTCAACATTTTCTCAATATTTTATACTAATAATTGGTATAAATTGCTTTATGCTATAATAATGCATAGTGCCTTATAAATACTTTCAACATTTCTATAAATATTTACAAAACATAACAATGATAAGTCAAACAAAATATCATCAATATATTAATCAAATTTGCAGAACCCAAGATTTGGCACTCAGTCAGTCCGTTTCAATTAGTGATATAAACTCTCTCCAACAATATAAATTTAACAATCTAAACATTTTATCCACTTGTAGAAGCGGCATTCGGTTCATTAGAAATATAAGAACTCATTTCTTTCAGTCGATGTCATTTAGGTGTTCTTCTAACTGCATTTTTGATGTAATCACCAACAGCAGTATGTTTATTGTTGTAAGCTAATTCTGAGGGAAGAAAACCTTCTTGGTTTTGCAACTGTGGATCAGCTCCTGCACTAATGAGTTGTTTACATACTGGCAGACAACCAACTAATGCTGCTGCATGCAATGCACTCTCGCCATTCTATAAATTTAATGGAATAATGAATATTTTAAAAAGCTGCTTGGAAAATTTTCTAACTCACGGAAAGTAATCCTAATGAGGGTCGATATTTTAATAATATAGCAACAACTTGGGTATGTCCTTTATGTGCTGCTTTGAAAAGTGGTGTAGCTCCATCCTGCAGGATATAATGGTGTTTATAATAAATATTTATTGTTTTTCTAGGTTTAATCAATGGTAATTAGTATCTTACGTGGCGAGCAGAATCTACTCTTGCTCCAGCCTTTAATAATTGCGAAACGATATGATCATGGCCCATTTGTGCTGCAATCCATAAAGGTGTTGCGCCGTCAGTGCGTCTCCAATCAGCTGCTGCTCCTCGTGCTAGCAGGAATAATAGAATTTTATAATGACCATTCTGTGCTGCTATAAATAACGGCGTTGCTCGATCCTAAAACGTTCATCAATTTTATTTATTGATTATTGATAATAATCGATTCGAAGTTTGGTAATTATCTTTTTTTATTAGTTTCAAATGATATATTATTGAACTCACGAGTTCAGTTTTAAATATTTATTAGTAACGGTGTAGTATGTAAATTTTATTATTTTGAATATTTAATTAGAATATTGAAACTAGTCACACCTCATAGAAAACAAAAATTGATTTTTACTGTTATAAAATCTACTCTTTGGTCCAACCTTCTGATTACAATTTGTGACTTGTTTCAAATAAAGATGAGGCAGCAATATTTAAAATAATTGAATACTTCTTAGGTGTACTCACTTTCATGTGAGCATTTACTTGGGCACCTCTATTGACCAATTCTTTGACGACATCCATATGACCACATTGGCAAGCAACGAAAAGCGGACTTCCGCCGTCCTGCAAAAAGACAAGCACAAGATATTCAGGTTTGTGGAGCAAACTCGAACGTGCTTTGAAAATGCAGAGACAGATCGTTTGTACAAAAGAAGAGTGGATTAACCGATGAAGAATTACAGAGATGAAAACAAGCTACTTACAACGCTTAATGAATCGACAGGTGCATCGTTATCTAGCAACAATTGCACGATGTCGAAGAATCCTCCTTGAGCAGCGAAGAATAATGCAGTGGTACCAGTCTATAAACCACAGAAATGTGAGTTTTTAATTATTTCGTGATTACATAATGGATTTAAATTATTATCTGGATACAAAACATATTTCTAGATGGACTTTGAGAGCATATAAATCTCTTTCTAGTTATTATTTTCAGTAAAGTTAATCATTAATTTTTAACGTTTTGCATTTATATCAAAGCAAATGCAACGTTAATGAGAAAACTTAAGAAATTAATGACGCTTGAAGGTTGTATTCTTATAATGATGCACCGAGATCTGTGATTAATTTCTAGCTCTGTGCATTTGCATGTCTATGCATTTGTTTGTTTGTTTGGGTTTTATTTGTTGTTTGCATCGTTAAATTCTCTAGTTGAACGGTTGGCTTATAAAGTTATTCATTGGTTTAGTAGGTAATTTTTGTAGGTAGCTAGATATTTTTACATTCGTTTCATCATTTTTACTTACAACTCTGCGTGCGGATGGATCTGATCCTTGTTCCAGTAGCTCTTTGACGCAGTCATAGTGACCATTTGCTGCAGCTAAGATTAACGGTGTTGTGTTTTCCTAAAATTAGAAGTTAAAAATTGCTTGATGAAAGAAGTCATGCTAGTATATTATCGAGAATAGCGTGAACTTGTCATAAATACTTGAACTATGTAACGCTACTTAAACTTAAACGTTTGCAGTATTTTATGCTGTGAACAAATTTAAATTTAGGTAAACTTTCTTCGAAATATTAAACTTTTAGTAAACTAAATGAATTATTTACTTTCTGGTTATAAACTTACATTATTTTTACTTATTATTGAAGTAATTAAATTTATTGCAAAATTATTCTTCGCATTAAAAGTATCATTAAGTAATTTTCATGTAGGAAAGCGAATTTGAAACTATAATAAGTTTTTTTGATTTCTATAGCATGCCTTGCAACTGATTAGTAATATGCTATAATAATTTAAATAAGAAAGAAAGCGTGAATTATAAATTTGTGATTAAAATTCATAATTATCACTATTTATTAGCATCGTTATAAGATATTATTGCTATGATATAAATTAATACAGGAAAAATAACCATAATAAGGATTTAATTAGTACATACTCTTTCACTAAATTCAATACTAAATACAATTTAATTACTTCTACAACTTTGGAAAACCTTGTTAATATCATTGAAATTAGCATTTACCAGTAATTTATAGCAATTGTAGAAGCAAAATTTGAATTTTTTCCTATTTCAATTGTTAATTGTACAACATTCAGCTGCATGTTATTATCTTCTCGTCTTGATGCCTGTTACGCTTTTTTATTTCTATTTGGAATTCCAGAAACTTGAAAGTGTACCGACGCACTTTAGCTTGTTATTGTTTAATTTTTTATGTAGGTTCCTTCTAGCACGTAAATATTAAATTAGTTTTCGTTCTGATGTCTTGATACAAACCTTATCACGAGAATCAACGTGTACTTTTCCACTATCAATGATTTTTCTTAAAGTTGTCAAGTCGCCTTTCATTGCTGCTAAATGCAGTTGTATATCTGATGGAGATTCTTTCTATAAATAAAAAATAATATTTAAAGCATCTCAATTTTTATCTATCGAATAATAATTAATAAGAGCAGATTATCTTTGATTTAAAGCCCACTCAATCTTTGCATATCATCAAATCATTAAAATTAAATTAATTAAATATTTATTAAAGTCGCTGATATTTAAATGCAATGCACACCTTACATTCTATGACCTTTCGAATTCTGATTTCGTCCTCCTTTTCGATTTGAACTATTACATCATAAATGCAAATATCACGCATGCAAAATAGAATATAACAATATATACAGGAGAATATCCATCTCAAAATTTCTTGAAAAATTAACGGCAACAAAAATAATGACTGTTAACTTCTTCTAAATTTAATTTCTGGTCAAACTAAACATGACCTTGTTACATTTAAATATATTCTTAATTCTAAAACTACAAATAGCGTTAAAAAGAAATTTGCAAAATCACATTTATTTACTTGCACAAGTAGCAATTAAAAAACAAATTGCCTCGAATAAAATGATAAAAGTGATATTCACAATATTTAAATAAATGAATTACTTACGTGTTATACTAACACAGTTTTAATACCAACATGCACTAAACTTAAGAAAATTTGAAATGAAAATTACCTTCATGGACATGGTGATGTGATAGCAACACCGATCACAGAGACAATAGTAATTTATAACTTATGTAATGAACAATATTTAAAGTTGTTAAACCACCAAATCAATTAGATGTTTTCAACAAGAAACATGTTCACAACAGCAGGATTTTCGTAGCGCTCTGGGACACGTTTTGGCCCGGAGTAAATATCGAGCTGCTCGTTTCTCGCTGCGCGCCGTGTGCGCACATTAACACTGCTATTGCTTTTCCTGCTGCTACTATTGCCTTTCACAAGTTCCTTACAATCGAAAAACCGCGCTATTCATTCCTATTCCTGCTTGTTTCTGATGCCGACAAGTTCTACTTGTCCCACCATCCAAATGTTCATTGCTTCAAACGTTCTCTTGGTGCTAACCACAATAGTAAACCTGTTAACTTGGGCTATAAATAAAAGAAAACGCATTCGGATGAAAAACTATTACTTGGCAATTAACATACTTATTGATTCCGCATTGATTTCCTTTTGCTTTTTTACAACTTTTGCAACTAACAATAGATAATGTACTTCAGGGGACTTGAATGTTTGATGAGCTTTATTCATCATATTTTTTAAGTGATAAATTTGTGTTTGTTTTATCAAATAATTTATTTAAAAGGAAATGATAAAAAGATTTGAGAATGAGTCAATGTTGGTTGCATACAACATATTTTTGTATTTAGCGCTTCATGTTAAGTGCGGGAAATTAACGAACTTCCTTTTCACGTCCTCCATTTTGTGCTTGTTGCCTCGTGTGCTACAACTAGGTAAAAGTAAGTTTATTCTATATAATATAATTGCTAAATTTTCTTTTAAAACTATATGTGGTTGCTCTTTTTAGTACTACATTAAAATTCGCAATGGAAAACGACGCTGGTGAATTTGTTGACTTATACTGCCCAAGGAAATGGTATGCCTATAACCTAAACACGTGTTTACCATCGGCTTATTCATTTATTTAAATATTCATAGTGTTATTTTGTCTTTACAGTTCTGCTAGTAACAGAATTATCCATGCTAAAGATCATGCTTCCATTCAAATCAGTTTGGTGGAAGTAAACCCCACAACTGGTCGCATGACCGATAAAATTAAAAGTTATGCTTTATGTGGAACAATCCGCAGGATGGGTGAATCAGATGATTGTATTGTAAGATTAACTAAAAAAGATGGGATTCTTTCAAAGTATGTATTAAGAGTATTTAATATTGGGGTATAAATTAATTGCTATTTGTTTGTTGCAGGAACTATTAGATTTATTTTTACATTATTATAATGAAATAGGTTTAATGTTGAAATAAATCTAATTATAAAACCATATTTTTATTTTCTTCTTTCACATATATATTACTCTCAGGGAATAAATTATTGCAATTAATATAGCTTGATAATTTGCATTGTTTTAATAATGAATAATGTATAACTTATGGTAAATTGAAATTGGATAAATTTAATTTATTTTGTAAGGCTTGTATAGAAATGATGGGCAGTCTGATTCACTTTGAGGAAAGACTTGCTGAACATAACTAGCACTTTTGGATACATTCACTGCATGTTTTCTAATTTGCCTAAGTGTTATTGTTTTATGTAGGTAATGTGTACAGTTTGTGGCATAATTTATTAATATTAAAGTTTCGCGAACTTTAAGGCCTGTTCGGGAGAGCAAAGCGTTTCAATTAGTTGCTTTCTCTTTAATTAGATCGAATGTGAAAATATGCAAGGATTGGCGGTCTGGTGAATAGGTGAATATAAACAATTGTCATTGCACTGCATTATAATCTGCTAGGTATGACAGCCATTTTGTTGTTTTGGGAAAAAACAAAAGTCTGGGCTTGTGTTAATGTTATTGTTTTCTTTTCCTTGTGAATGTGTTTTCTGCAGACATTCAAACAAGGTTTCTTGCTAAAATATTACTCATGTTATATATTTTAACAAATAAGAAATATTTGTATTTTTAGGCATAATACATTTCAATTGGAGGTAACTCGGAATAGCTCGAAGCCACATATTGCAAGCACAAAGGAAACAACATTGAAGTGATGTTAGTTAACACAAGGACAGTCAGCGAGTTGAAGCAACCAACCAATGTTGATTCTATAAGATAAACATATTTATCAATGTGTTATGAATTGTTTTTTGGTGTTGACACAATAATTTGCAAAAATATCTAATTACTGCAAGTGACATTTTGGGTACTCACTTATCTGCTTTGCAGGCATGTCTTAATTTCTTTGCATTTTTTTATCTTGTCCATTATCCTAGTATAGTGCTTCATTAAATGTTTAAAAATTTGTGTTCCAGACATGATAAACAGGCTACAGTTTCATTTAGGTGATGTTGTGGCAATATAGCAGCCATTTTGTTGTTTTGGAAGAAACAAAAGTGAATTTTTGTTATAAGTTTTAATAAATGTGTGTATTTTAGGTACAAAACAGTTCAATTCGAGGTAATTATGAATATCTCAAGACAGCATACTACAAACAAAGGATACAACATTGAAGTGATGTTAGTTAACACAAGGACAGTCAGCGAGTTAAGGCAACAGCATACATGCATGGAGCGGAGTAACCAACCAATGTTGACCACTTGAAGAGAATACTTATTATGGTGAGTTTTTATTTTTGTTTAATTTTTAATTTGCAATTCATAACTTATTCTTATATTATCCATGTGTTAGTGCCTCGATAAAACTTATTGAATTCTTTGTTACAGGTTACAGGATATTCTCTCGTAGCATCAATTTGACTACAGGAGGGGAACATCATAGTAATTAAAGGTATAAGAATTAAATTTTTCTTTTATATCGACCCTTTATTAAGTATCTTCCAAAATTGGTAACTTATTAACATTCCATATGTGACTTAGGGAAATTAATTATTAGGTAAATTTAAGTTGGCAATATGAGACGCGGTACTACGTTAGTCATATCATTTTGCCAACTTAAATTAACCTAATAATTAATTTCCCTAAGTCACATATGGAATGTTGATAAATTACCAATTTTAGAAGAAGCCTAATAGAGGGACGATATAAAAAAATAATTTAATTGTTATACCTTTAATTACTATGATGTACCCCTCCTGTTCCCAAATTGATCCTATGAGAGAATACCCAGTAACCTGTACCAATGCACTGAAAAAGTTTTATCGAGGCACTAACTAACACATGGATAATATAAGATTA
>JASKGN010004236.1:0-13242 GCA_030556245.1 Falagria sp. GC000072 | reverse complement strand
TGTATTTATATACTTATTCTATATACTTACTTATTTCTTTAATCTACCTACCTTTATATACAAAACATATTTTAATTTAGATTGTGGTTAATATTATAGCATGAGAAAGGAGGTAGGTGCTCCGTACGACAGGAAAGATGAAACGATAAGTGCTATAGCTAACATATACATACATATATGGTAGTAAGGTACATAGGTAAAAGGTGATTAATGAACGTTTCATGATAGGTAAAACTCTTCGGCGAGCCAGCGTCTTGGATGGTTATATAAACCCATGAAGACTCTAATGTATTGGTAAGTATAAAACAGCAATGGCGGATTTAATCAAAATTGAAAAAAAGTTTTGAAAAATTCAAGAAACTTTTCAAAATTTCTCTAGTCTAGATAATTGCAGTTTTTGTTATAATTTTGCATTTACATTTTCAATGTTTTCAAGCTTTATTTATCAAAGTACTAAATCAACTTATGTACTTGTATGTTAACATAATGTAACAAGGGATTTTGCTTTGTTTCAAAATTACCTACTCTTTTGATAAGTATGCAATTATTTACGAGTCTTATCCGAGTTACAAGTTGTTATAAATTACTCTATTTGAATAATAATAATTCAAGGGTAATAATTTACTTCTTAATAATAATTTTTTTCTTTCTCCCTTCCTTACTATTTTTTTTTTTAAATTAAATTAAAGACACAAAACTTTTCACTAATTATTTATTTATTATCCAAAGTTATTTTAAGATCTTCTTAATGACTAAACTTTTCCTAATATTTTTTTTCTTAATTCCATAGTACCTACATACTTTCTAACTTTGGGACATTTCTTTGGGAGTATGTAGGAGTAGCTAGCTATATGCGATTAGGAAGTTCCATGTGAAGTTAATTCGAGAAAAGCAACAGAAACTAAACTCCTAAACTTCCAAAAGTTTACGAGTGCAGGAGTTACAAGTAGGTACGAAGCTAGAGAATAAAATTAGGCTTGGATCTCAATTATAATATCATTATATTTTTATAAAGGTTCTTTGGTATATGCCACGCAGTTGTTGTTTTTTTTTGGCCCACCTACAATGTCATTATCTCTGACATAAAAATTTTAACAAATTTTTAGAAATTAAATAAACAATAAAAAAAAATCAAAACAAATACACTTAAATAAACGAAGCGAATAAAAGCACTTCAATGAAATAATAAATATATCTCTTTTCGGATGAAAATTACTATGATTAAACAACAATGCTCATTCATTATACGCTGTTTCTCTCTGGTAAATTTGTTAACTTACATTTTGAATGAAATCGAAAGCATTTACACAAATATAATTTTTACCAAAAAATTATTTTCAACTTTAAAATTCTCCCAAATCCTCAATTTTCCACAAATTTTCACGCATAATCCCATCATGTCCAAAGCAATAAAACAAGTAATATGTGCATGCCATGCGCGTAACTCCCCCAATCCCATCATAGAACGAATAAGGGAATGAACCCTCCAGTGGCGTCTAGAACGAGAACGAGTTGTGAACCGTGAAACCATGTAAAACCCTGTTCGAAGCGCCGGAAACTTTCGGGAGTTAGGAAGCATTGTAACACCACTACATTCCAATCTATTCTATATTTCCGAGTTACTTGGATGTGTATATGTGTCCCACACCCATACACGTGCACGCGATGTCGACGCCGGGCGTCGCGCCGCAGGGTGAGTGGGCGCTTTTTCCTTGTGTAGGCAACTCACACCCTCCACCCTCGTAATATCGAAAGGCCGCTTTCATTCGAAGGCATTCGCTGCTCCCTATTTTTCCCCTCGATGTGAAGGCACGGAAAGCACGGGCGCTTCCGTGACGGCCGTACCGGTGCCGGTGGTTTCCTTCTTTCTATGCTTGGCTGAGTTAAAATGGCTACTGATGTGAATGAAGCTACAGAAATTCTAAAACTTCCTATTGGTTTCATGAATTTAGGAAAATTTGTATTTGAAATTTATGAAAAGTTTTTCTTTAAAAATTTAAAAAGATAAAGTTAAATCTGAGGTTTTAGTTCTTTAATGTCATTATTGCGTGTTAAGAAGAACATCAGAGTAGAGATACGTGTACAACATCAGGATTTTTATTTTAGTGAAGTTGATTCAGAAGATGCAGGGCCGGCTGTGAATTTTGGGTAAATATTTAGACTCTGTCTTTGGGTAGGGGTCGTTTAGAGTGTTTAGACGGTATGGTGGAGTCCCTCGGAAAAAATCTCCAAAATCCCGACCTTTGAGCCGCTCCTGGTTGTAAATAACCCCTGATGCAATCAAAATCTCTGTTAGGTACTTAGTTATTTATGTAGATACTTAATTTTGTTTATTTTTCAACTTGTTTAATGTTATAATGTCTTAAACTCTCATGAAATTGAATTACACACGAAATTTACATTAGTGTCTGTTATTAATCAAATTTTAAAAAACAAACAAAAAGATAAGTTTACTAGAAAATTAAAATTCTACATAAAATGGCGGATGACAACATGGCCAACTTTAATTATTTTAGGTCATGTTGAAATTTTAATCAAATTTATAGCCAATTGTAATGTCATTTTTAGAGATATGATAATCCAATAAGTTTTTTATTGACATCGTCTTCTATTTTCTTTACAGAACATCAAGGTGACGCCCTAATAACGTAGGGCAGAAAGTAAACACATTCGATGTTTGTGCATTACATTTGTGTTATTGGAATTGTGTTTGCACCAATAATAATTGAAGTAATAAAATGTCAACAAACTTAAGTAAATATTTAGTGACTATATTAAGTTTGCTCTTAAATTAAATTCCACAATAGTTTTTTTCTTCTTTCTTTGAATTTTTTATACTTACGAGCTTTTCTTATTAAAAACGCAAAATTCAAATTCAAAATCTTTAATGACTATAATCACGAAAAGTTTTGGACTAAAATGATACGCATGTGTATCTAAGTTAAGTTTTAAGTCAAAATTTAACCGTCATTTCAAATTAGCTTAGTTTAGGCGGAATGCGTTCGTTCAAAGAAGTCGTTTAAACTACCAAATTTACATTAATTATTGCTCGATAGCTGCAAGCATTAACTACTGATTTGAATTTGGACAGAAGTAGCTCGAAAAACAGGTAGACACTGTTTGGTTATTAGCAGGATAGGATAATATCTAGTTGGACCGAAACACTGTGGTACGGCGCCTTCCATGTAAAATTCAAAAATTTGAATTTTAAATCGTGCCTGCTTTACTCAACGACTGACTTAAGTATATTATTATGTGAATATGCTTATGTTTCGAGTTAATAATTGTTATGACGATGACGACGTGCAAAGCTTAAAATTTTTTTGATGAAAAAGGAAATTGACAAATTATGCTAATTATATAATGCTGGTTTTTTAACCCTACAACTTTTAAAATTTAAAATTTTAAAAAGAAAGTTTTCCAGAAATAAAATCTTATTCATTGATGAAATCCTAAACATATTTAGTAACATAATCACCATGTAAATGTCTAATTAAATGAGTTTAAACATACAAAACTCAGTTCGAACCGCAAATTATTTCATAGCTGCTGCTGAACTGCAAGCGGTCGAGTTTGATTGATTGAATGAAGCTAATTATAAGTCGATTATCGCATCGGGGTGCCGCTTGTCCTTTCATTTTCCACCATCCGCCTTTTGCTCTATGATGCTTGTGTGGCAATATTACCCCTGAGTTGAAGATGAATGAGGGTTGATCTAAATTTAACTATATCAAGAAAGAAACTAAAAATTTTCTTATTGTGGTCCTTCTAGAGGAAAATTGAAGGGTGTTAAAGGTTAGCTTTTATCATTACCACATTTATTTCTGGATGAAAGAAACCGAATGTAATCAGAATCCATTGATAGTGTTCAGGATGTGTAAAAATGGACATCCCTTACGTTCTTTTTAAACAGGGGTGGCTTTAATCTTTAACAAAACAATTTTAATTTTAAATTTAAATTTAAGTAAGAATGACAAGGTCATGGTTAAAGTTTTGTCTTTAGATGTCTTGTGAAGAGAAGTCTGTCGTGGCGCCAAAGGCGGGCGTCTGTCCCGAAGCGGCACTACATAATTATGATCATTTGTACACTGGTTGCAAGAGTAACCAAAAGTTCAGTGATACCACCGCATATGCACAGTTACAAAGGTAAAATACGAATGTGGAGTGTATCACTATTGCTTGTTCCATCTCGAAACTAAAGTCGCCGCTGTAGAATTGTCCATATGAGTTCATCTGCTGCGGAAGACTTTTTAATGTGGCAACAGAATATAATGACACAGGCGCAACCGACACGACAGACAAAACTCATGAAACAAAACCAATCTAAGTATATGGTGGATAGAAGACACCAAATTTCCAACTTGGTCATTTCATCATCCCCAAATTATATATTGGTAGTAGTTTTATATCTACGAATCTCTAGTACTGCGATATATCTTGAAATTTTTCTTGTTTCTTTGTTTCTCAAGTTTTGTTCAGGTTGATTTGAACAGAGGGTGACAAAAAATTGCTTCCTTAGGGTTTCTATTTTAGAACAAAGAAAACAAATATGTACTTATAATAATTATATATCTTATAATTATGTAAAAAATAGAAATTATTAAGTATCTTTGCATTTAGCAGAGTTTTTCCTTCTAATTCCAAGGTTTTTATGTAATTTTTGTTAAATAACTGTCGTTGCTAATTATATTGCAAACTAAAAGTGTCAACAGTTGGTTGACAATGTCTCAATGTCATTTTCTAGTTAGATTATAATACCAGGTTTTATTTTCTAACTAAAAAACTTAACAGACTGATGAATCTGCAGAAAAAACTGTAAATTTGGAAATGCAATTTAAACCGACTCCGAGATACTAGTGTCTTTGTAAGTTTTTTGGGGACTTTCGTGACTAAAAGGAATTTTGCAAAATTGCCCACTGCTACTGACATGCAACACGAAGGATCTACATTTGCTACCAGCCACTTAAATTACCAAAGTTTCTAAGAATTATGCCACTGTACGCACGAAACGAAACATTTGCAATTGTACCCCAACTGAAAACTTCTGTCATTTAATTTCTTCAAAATTTTTTACACCATCTGTTTTTATTTTTAATTTTGCAACATTATATAAATTTTCTAAAATTGGAAATCAAGCTTTATTCTAATTGATAACAATTTCCAATAAAATTACAACTTTGGTTAGATATCGATCAGGAACCGAAATGTCCTCTATAGGAGTTTTTCTTCAATATAATAGATACCACACGCTTATTTTTCTTTACAACTTTTGTTAGTCAGCTTATATCTATATCTATCTAGATACTCGTGTTCAATAACTATTACAAAATGGCCGCCATGTGTAACATTCTTACATTCTAGTTTTCTTTGTGGATTTCCTCATTGCCATGGAAACAAACAAAACGCTGATGTATTTCTGAAACACGTAAATGTGTTAAACTCAGAATACTAATGAATAGTTATGCGTATCGAATCGTGAATGAACGAGCTATCAGTCGATACCCATCAGTGACTGGATACATCTCTAGCATAATTTTCAATTAATATTCATTGCGTTCGTTGCTTACACAGTTCACTTAGCTCATTCAATATGGATACCGGATATTGCTCAGGATCCTAATCGACATTTTCAATTGGACACTTGAAGAAGAAAAAAATCGAGTACAAACTGTATTATTAACCTTTAGAGACTTATTTCTCTTTTTAATTGTTATACTAAGCATGAATTCATGTTAAAGAAAAGTTAAGTCTTTTTAATTTGCAAAACAAATCGACTTTTACAGCCGATGATATCGTAAAGTGAATCTCGTTGGTCATATCGATGTCCATCTTAAAAGGCGCATTTATAACGCTTGTAATTCGCCATCATCGTCCGCAATCAAAGCGACGACGATGCCTGCAACCAAGTGCCTAATACGACGACTAATGACTATTAATAAACACGCGATCTTCGCGTTGACGTTTTGTTCCTGTGCTTTGTGCTGCACTTTGCATGCTTGTCTGCAAGTAAATTTTACTGACTGTTTACCCTAATACAATAGATATCTATCTAAATACTTATCATTTATAGCACAATTTACCGATTAAAAATAAAATTGAAAATTAAATTTCCATTTCTCAGGAAGCCTGAATTTTGGTCAAAAACCAAAATACTCCCACAGACTTGAAATTTTGGTCAAGTATCCTTACCACCTTCAAGAGTATACCCCTGCGAAATAACTCCAATCGGACAATTTTAACAACCCCAAAACCAATTTGAACTACCCTAACTCCATATTGTTTGCTCTTAGACCTATAGCTTTAATAGGTGTTAAAACAACATATACAAGTTTGGAACCTCTCGAAGTCAACAATTCATGACTGGTTTGCTTAGCAAAAAGGGAAAAAAGGCAAAACAGAAAACAGTCGAGCGTGTGTACAGCCGAAAAGGGAAAAATGGCGCCACTCCTTCACGTTGCGCGCGTTAACCAATAGGGAGAACGGCGAACCGGCCGACGACGCAAGATTATCAAGTCGCGCGTCTCTCGCAGGCTCGCCTTATTATAGGTTAGGATCGGCTGATAAATATGTATGAGATCCGTAAGGAACACGCTATATGCGCGGCAACGAAACGTGCGCTGGGTAATAATTTCACCATCGCCGCGTACGATCTTTCGTCGTCGTCGTCGTTTTGGCTTTGGCTTTATGCTCGCCTAGCTCGTCGAATCGAAGCATGGCGAACGAAGGAAACCGGTCGCTAGGAAGCAACGATGACGGCATGCGCGAGTCGATTTTCTGGAAAAACTGAAAAGTTTTTGTATAGAGGCTTTCCCATTTTTAATTGGAACTCTTTGAATTTTCCATAAGAAGTGATTCTTCGTGATTCAAATAAATTTGGAATTGGGTTGTCATAGAAGTTTTCTTTGAAATTTTATGTGGTGCCATTTTTATAGTGGTAAAACTCTATAAATCATTCTGACTCTGGTTGGAAAGCAAAAGCACTCTGAAATAATCTACCAGAGGTTTCTAAATTCTTATAAAATTGTGAAAAATCTCCCCAGAATTGAAATACCCTGTATAGTAAACTTTTGGCTCTTGTGTGAAAAGCATTAAAGCAGTTGGTGGATGGAAGACTCCAGGGAAAGAAGAAAAAAGCTTTGGATTCATTCTGCCAAGCAGTTCTCTCGTTCCTTCCCATTCCCAGTTTTAATATCGAAGAGTCGCCTTCTGCCTCCGTCGTGAATTCCATGTCGAAAAGCTTTTTTCTTATGTTTTTGTGCTTCCTTTTGCGTTTTGCTCATTTTGCTTCTTTGTTATTGTCATGGGATGATGTCGACTTACCTTCTTGCATGCAGTCTTCGCCCTAGTAGCAGCTTTGTTCCTTTACTTGCTTCACTTGCTTCACTCCTGCTGTATTATTATCAACGGTGGATGCAAAACTATACTTAACAGTCATTTTCGCATAACAACGATGTTAATTTCGAGTATATTCTACGTAAATAGGTGTATGCTATAGTTTTATAAAAATATTTTAAGTAATAAATTAAGCGGGAGTTGCTATCCATGCCGGATGAACACCATAACATGACAAACAAAAACAATGAATCATAAAGAAAACAAATTATATAAAGATTTAATTATTTACTACGAATTTTGAAAATAAAGTTTGTTAAAATTCATAAAGAAAATAAAAACAGTTGAAAATCAAAAGCTTTCGTACAGCTGGCGTCCTCTAATGAAAGCGTGCTGAACTTTCAAGATGAACGAAAGCTCTGCAGGTCGGTATTACAGTTTAGAATCGGGGAAAAAGCTCTGAAATTAAGGAATAAAGCTCAATATTTGGAATTTCTAATGAAAAACTTCAAGATATTTTCTTGAAATAATAATGTTTGACATACCACTTGCTGATTTTAAATTCATTATGTCACGAATGAGTAGGGCGTCTAAATCTATAATGCCTCATGAAATCCAAGGCACGGAAGCGTATTTATCATACATATTTGACGATAATTGTAATTACTCACTTAAAATTGCTTTTTAAACACGACGAACTCAATACTGAACATACAGAACACTCTCATTTGAGTATAAATCACACCTAAACATACACAACAACTTTTCGTAATTGAAACATTGCTTCTGACACATTATTACATATTCAACGGGTATTCACATTATTCCTTACATGTTATTATTAAATTAGTGTTTTCGTCAATAGAAACTTACCTGTAACTTAGTAATTAACTATGAAAAGTTCTAAAATTGTAAGAAAACTTTAATTTAATCAAAGGAAATTTGTCATCAAGTAAACTCTGCTGACTGTTACGATTAAAATTAAAATTGTAAATTAAATTCCTATTTCTCAGACAGCCTGAAATTTTGACCAAAAACCAAAATACTCCCACAGACTTGAAATTTTGGTTAAGTATTCCAATCACCTTCAACAATATACCCCTGCGAAATAACTCCAATCGGACAAATTTAACAACCCCAAAACCAATTATATTACATATTTTTTATAAAAATAGTGTTTTGGTCAATAGAAACTTACCTGTAAGTTAGTTTAACCATGAAAAGTTCAAAAATAGTAAGAAAACTTTAATGTAATAAAAGGAAATTTGTCTTTAAGTAAACTTTACTGACTATTAACAATTTAAATTAAAATTGAAAATTAAATTCCCATGTCTCAGACAGCTTGGAGTTTTGACCGAAAACCAAAATACTCCCACAGACTTGAAATTTTGGTCAAGTATTCCAATCACCTTCAATAATATACCCCTGCGAAATAAATCCAATCGGACAAATTTAACAACCCCAAAACCAATTACATTACATGTTATTATTAAATTAGTGTTTTCGTCATCAGTAACTTACTAATTAACCACGAAAAGTTCTAAAACAGCAAGAAAACTTTAGTAACTTTAATTTAATCAAAGGAAATTTTATTTAATCTGTAAAAGCATTAGAAGCTACTTGGATGGTTAGAGATCTGGTTGTTAACGATTGACCTGTAACCTGTAAAGCTAGTCAAAAGGGTTTTAGACTTTAAGAGCAAGATAGCAGCCGGCAAAAGTCCCGACCGGCGAATATATCACCCAGCCTCGAGCAACGTGATCATTACTCTGTCTCGCTGTGGAGATACATTACAAAAATCAAAACATATAATCATCTGAACCATATAATCGGTGCCTTTTCAACCTCTTCACTCTTCACGCGTTCGAACCATTTGGTTTATTCATCTGCGGCATGTGCATTTGATTCTGAATTCTGTTATAATTTTTGAATTTGGAATCGAAGAAGAAAATTAAGATTTATTTTAAAATATTATGTGGAAATAAATTAAAATTTGTTATTGTTTCTATATGGAGTTAGTTAAATTAAATTAAAGAAAGAATTTTATTTCAGAGATTAAAAATTAAATTTTGAATTAAGAAAAATGTTCTCACAGGTTGTCTACATTTGAGAAACGATGGTCGAAGAACACATCAGAACAATAATTATCCTATCAGTTTTATTTCATTCTTATTTCCAAAGTTTTTTTTTGTAGCCAGTAAAAGAATTAAGTTCTCCTATATAAATTTAAAAGTCAGAATTGTAGTTGTAGTTATGGAGTCAGTCGAAATGTAAACCAACCTACCTGTGCGTGGGTGGTAAACATGTTGTATTCGATCCGCCCGTATAGAATGACCAATGGTTTCGTTTCCACTTTTCGAATGCGAGAGTGCCAATGCCTCACCTTTTCACGCATTGCTCTAAGCACACAATAAATCATTAACAAAGCTATATATTTTAGTAAAGTTCTCTGTTTCACCCGAATCTGAACCACGGTTCTAGTTTATGTTCAGTAATCCACCCACAAGTCTAGTTGGGACTAATAGGAAATACAAACAAACCGCAACCCCAAAAAACGATCCGTTTAAAAATGGTGGATTTGTCGTATATTGTTTTCTTGTTAGAGACAAAACTATGTTCGCTTAAGTATGCATACAAGCATATTAAATATACATATTTCAGGTGGACAATTCGTGTGAGTGTTAAACTAGGGTGGATTTACATACTGTCGCATTAATCAAATGGGTTGACCACGAGTATAGGAAGGAACTAAAGACGAATGGAATGAAATATGAATCAAAATGTTTTTTTGTTTGGTATATAATATATCTACTTGTTACCAAAAAAATTTTGACAAATGTGTTAGAGGGAATTGATGTCAGCTGTTAGAAACTTGCAGACTGGGAACGAAAACTCTGGATAAAAAATGATTTTGTTTCTTTATCGGTTTTGCCATCAAGAAATTCACGTTGTAAATATTCATTTATCATTTTTTATTAGTTAGTTACTTATAATGTCATACTTAATATATTTTGCTTTATTTTTATTTTTGGCTGTAATATTATTTGATTTAGAAATATTTGAAAATTTTTTGGATTTTCTTAATGAATCTGTAGATATCTTATGTAGGGATATAAATATTCTAGAAATCATAAATCAAGTAAGACCAGCTTCATCAAAACCTGTATTTTACACATCGTACACATGATATAGTGTTATATCAGGGCCTCCATCATAATTACAATTTTCTTTCCTGATTATATTTTTTCTTCTTAGTTTTTTAAAAAAAATTTAAATTTTTCTAATATAAAACATGGTGAATCTTTATAAATTTAAAATTGTCATTCAAAAAATTTATTTCAATTTATTTCTTAATATCTTCAGTATAGAAAAATTTCTTAAAAATAAAACCAAAAAAAATCTTGGTTCTTAAAAGAGTTGAAAATCAAGAACTGACAGCAGTGAAGATGAATGATTGATGTTCTAAATACCTAAAAAACAATAAAACAAAAGCAAGAAACAATAAAACGAGTAAAATTCCTTCCAATGAAATTAAATCCATCAACAAACTTTTAAAACAAAAGAAAACGTTAAGAATTTATAAATTAAAATTGACATTTAACAAGAATTATGATCTAATCAGTATCTGAATCAAATTGGAACCCTAATAATTTTTCTGATTCGAATAACAAAAGGCAATAAGTTAGAAAGGGCAATAAAGACAAGGTAATAAATTACGACAGTTTTATGCATATGAAGATAGAAGGCACATCAGTCCATCAAAACATGTGCACACGCCACAGGATGAATTATGGCTTTCTTTCTGATGTACCATATCATGTTTATAGCTATGGCAAGATATGAAGAAGTCGAAGATATTAACGCAAGTTGATTATAATTTTAATTCTTACCTGCGTGGGCTTTATCACGAAGGTGTGAAACTATTTTCGGCTTGGTTTCGTTGAAAAAGACGCTTCTTGTTATGTGATGTTATCAAGACTGGTCAAGCACACGACCAACTGAAAATATTATATCTGAGGTATTAAAAATAAATATAGAATATACAATTTTTAGAATTGTTTATTGAAAGCATTAATTAATTATAATTTAAGTACAGATTTAATTATTTATATTTAGGTACTTATTTACTAATAAAAAAAAGTTTGAAACTTTCAGAACATAATAAATAATAATAATTTAATGAATTAGCTATAGCATACAGTGTAGTGTTGAATGCAAAATGAATATTATCTCAGCAATAACAATAAAATTTTATGACGTTTAATAACAGTATAATTACAATTGTTAACGCTGCAAAACATAAATTAACACAGAATTTAAAAATCGCTCATCGCCGGAGTCGTGAATAATTGCATTCACCTAGGTGTTCCTGAAATCAATTTTTAAACAAATTTATTAAGCGTCTTAATTACAGATTACTTTTAATTTGTAGTTACTTCAAAGGATAAAATCATGTTATAAAGCAGTAGTATTAAAAAGTTGAAAGAGTTTTCAATGGAAAATGTTGGTAAAGGGAATTATATAAGAAAATTTCTTTTGAAACCTCTGGTTTAATCAATTATTATATTGTAATTTATTAATAATTGTTTACAAGTTACTTTATTGGTAGGTATGTGCGATAAGATAAGATAATTATGGTATAATATTTTATTATAGTAATACATTAATTGAGCACGTTTTTATAGTTTAAGTAATTACATAATTTGATTAATTTGATTAATTTTATTAATTATATTATTATAAGCTGCTAATTTACGACAATTTTCAGTTTATTTCTACTAGGTACTTGTTAACATCTAATAAACTTGATGTATTAATATTAATCACTTTGTTATTAGACTTGTATTAGTATTATTACATATTATTATTATTACGTATTTATAAAAATAATGTTATTAAACTGACATATTTATAATAACAAATAACAATTACAATAGCTGAATTTTTTATGAAATTATTTACTGAAATTAATACCGAAGAAAACGAATGACGAAAACACAAAATGTGTAATAATTCTATGTCATTTATTTGTACCTAACTTTTAAAGTTTTGCCTGGTTTTGTGTTTGTAATTTCTTTGCGACCAATCAGATATAAAGTTGCAATTATTGCAGAGCTTCAGTATTACAGAAAAAATCAGTAATAACGAATATATTTAAAAAAATTAAGAAAGATAATCAATAATAAATTGACATTAAAGGCTGTAATAAAATAACGAATGCAGCTAAGGTATTAAAAAATGTCTAGAAATAAAATTGTTTTTACATATTTTATAACACCAGTAGTTTTGAAACGGATTAATTAAATTAAAAACAAAATTTAATTATAATATTTAAATGGTGTCGGTTACAAACTTAAATATTAAAAATTAAAATAAATTAGAGGTATGTTTGGATTTTGTTTTCAATTTCAGTTGTTTTCCTAGCTAAATTCTAATTAAAAGTCTAACTTTGTGTACAATATTTAAATTAATTTCTTTTAAGGATGGGAAATATTCTTAGTGGATATAATTAATCACCTTGGGAAATAAAGAAATTAATTATGTTTAATAAGGTAATATTTAAATTCAGTTTTTAAAATAATAATTAATTACTTTAAAAAATTTTAAATTATTTTTAATGAAGCATTTTAGATATTCTACGACATTTATTGTAAATTTAGACTTAGAAACAAATCAATTTACATCATAAAACACTTAATTTTCTACCAAATTAAATATTATATATTTGCATAAAATTGTAACGATAATTTACAAATAATTATAATTCAAATAATTACATATATTATACATAAATAATAAGCAGTTATAACATAATTTATGATTATTAACAATTTCATTACAGTTTTTTACCAAAAAAACCAGTTAGTGAAAAACATTGGTTTTATTCACTTATAATTTCGTTTTCAACCA
>JASKGN010004226.1:0-24797 GCA_030556245.1 Falagria sp. GC000072 | reverse complement strand
CGACAAATAAAAATAACAACATTGCTTTTAATGTTAATGCATACAGTGTTTCCGTGAACTTTGAATTAGGTTAGTATTTCGATTGGAATCTTTAAAATTTTGCTTTGGGGTGACTTTGAGTTGAAATCTAGTGACTTAAGTCACAGTCACAAATATGTGCCATATGTTGTTAAGTCATTGTCAAAATTGAAACTCTTCGGGACAATCAGAATAGCAAGAATTTGAAAAGTTATAATTTATTACCTACGTCCGGAGTTGGGAAATTAGGTTGTTACTTGAGCAGTGGTCCCTCCATTTAGCAATCCCTCTCGGTTATTTTTCATTTTGCTGCTGAGTAAAATGTCTCCTGTCAAACTATAGTTGTTGGGGTGTCTTCAATTGTGAACAATTTACACAGAAATATCTCTGTTGACAAACATTTTCTTTGAAAACAATTTCATGGTGGCCTCTCAGTATGGTGCCTTCACAATGTTTCACACAGTTGTAACACCATGTTGTCCTGTTGCCAAAAACGACGTTTCTCTTGTATTCTTTGTTTACAATAGATTTCTATTGCAGTTCTCGCCATGACGTGCAAATCTAAAAGACGTATTTATTATCTATCGGATTTTGTGGGTGTTCTTACTGAAGGTATCCAAGGGTGGAGAGCATTACTTACAACACTAATAATAAATATAATACTAATCCCATCTTCATCCCGCTGCTCGTAATGATGATAATCGATTGTGTTCGTGCTGTGCAAACGTTTTGACTTTTTAAGCTCTCCAAACAAACTCTTACCTGGCTTTGACTAACAAGGTGGGTGTTACATTTTTGGAGATTGATAGGTATTTGCAGGTGGTGTGTCAATTTCTCTTTCAATTGCAAGTTAGAAATGAATAGAGAGGTATAATCAATGTGGAGAAATAGAGTGGTATATGTCAAAACATTAAATGTTGTGATTTTTCGCATAAAAGTGCTTGTTTGCGGTGTAGGAAGGAAATAATAAAATTGTAATTTAATTCGTTCGCATAAAGTGCAAGAGGAACGGGATTCCTACAATAATGTATAAATTCGCGGTGTTTATCGCGTGCTAATCAAGCAATGTGTGGGTGTACCCAGCACAGCTATAGTTTTGCGGATGTGCACAATCAATATAATACCAGAAATATATTGCTTGCGATCAGATAAAGAAATGTTTACGTATTAAATTCAAAATTAATGGAAATGTGATGTTTGGGATTCTTAAGATTCAACAATGTCAACTTATATAACTTGCAGTTTATTAAATTTGAAATTTCACTAACTGTCTAAGTTATGTCAAATAACTTAATTAAGCTTTTTGTTCTGATCATAATTTAGAAGAGTAGAAACTTGTCAGTTAAAATTTAATGTCTAAACAATTCACTTTATGGTCCTGTTAAAACAATGCATTTCCTAATATAACCTCAATCAATTACCCCCACTCTCCGTACCCGGGGTACTTACCCATTTCACTAGTTTATAAATTTACATACCCACTCGGTGTTATTTACGAGTAGTAATAAATGAAGAACGAAGTCTAGTTCCAACCTGAACCTCGACACGAAACCTTCGAAGACGCTTCATAAATTCATGATAAGAAACAGGGGTGCACCTCCAACTACATCAAAAATCTTCCATCAATCTCTTACCTCCAACCGTACTCCTTCCTGCCTTGATTTGTTGTCCTTTAGCATTTTCGTATTGCTATTAGTATTCTGATTCGTATTCGTGTCGGTTTTAAGTTGTGAGGGATATTGTGTATCATTGTGCGAGGGCACGCATGCACGCCACAACAATTATACGAATAAACAAAGTGATGTCGCCGTGCGTTGTTGTTTTATATATTCCCCCTATTGTTTCATTGTTGCGGTGCTCGTGAGACGCCTGGCGGGGGCCCTCTTGTGATTTATCGGGGCACGTGGGGAATGCAGCCGGCGCCATCCCGTGCAGGGAGATCACCTCACCGCACCGAGACTACAAAACCATCGATGGACCTGAGTATTTTGGAATTTCTATTGTCTCTTCTTCAATGAGCAATAACGCATTATTTTTACATGCAACTTGTTCAGTTTATTACTTGGCGTATTTACTTTGCACCTCTGTTTTCTTTTAATTTGGAAACGGTCTGCGTTTTTAATCACCACCTGGTATGCCATTAATCCGGAATATTAATCAGAAGTTCAAAGGTGTAAATTATAAAAACCCACTGTGTTTACACATGGTTCAAGCTATGTTGGTATGTCATATGATAATAAATACACTCCCAGAAAGCTAAATCTTAATTTGCTTCAAGATATACCTTTCCTTTGGATTCCTGTATCATTGACATTTTTGTATTTTATGGCTTATTTTACTTGGCTCGAGATGTACGAGTATATGTGCTTGTCTTCTATATGCACTGGTGCAAGCTATAGGAGGGCAAACCCCATAGGGGGGCACTTCCTTCCTACCGTAGGGGGTCATATCATGAATTCCAAGAAGAATGCTCGTGTTCTTCGTTTGCTCACGGCTTGACCGGGGCTTCATGCAGGCCACATGTTTTAACTTTGACTATTCTTTAAAAAAAACTGGTAGCATTCTTTCGATTAGCAGGAATACCATCGAAAATTGAAATTCTATTATTTATTTATTAGAATCGGATGAAATTTGAGTGACATAAGAAGGAACTAGAAGGTGCTGAAGCATACACTTTTTTAGGGTTCCATATATTAAAAATATAGCAGACGATATCGACGACACAATCTGTCAAGAGAGGATAAGCTGGTTTGATTGCACACTGGACAAACGACTAAGGACCAAAAGGGAGACGAATCTCACGTCATGGACGGGTGTTTCATCCTCACGTTGTGATTTCTTTAGGCCCTAAGCATTTCTAAGTTTGGTTTCCTTCATGTTTCCTAGGTCCAGCAAGAGGATTAACTTACACTCTCGCATTTTTTGACACATTCATATCTTTTATTGCAACTTTTGGATCTTGTCCCTTCTCTACAAATGTGAAACCTGGCAATTACTTATTGTCACTTTTTTTTCTAGTGAATCGTGATATAATTTAAAATGCCAAATTAAAATTTTAAAACCTAAATTAAAATTGTAAATTAAAGCTTATCTTAATTTCAATATTTAGTCTTATTACATTTTCTTTTAATTAAGAATACGATAAGATGTTAATATCCTCAGTGAATCAAGTTGAAGTGAAGGCTCGAAGTAAACACGTTAGCTAATTAGCGTATGAAGATAATTGACTTGTAATTATTATTAATTAGCGCAAGTACGCTGTGTCTAAGCTACGAACGAAGTTGACTCCAGCACGTTTCAGAGTCACCAGACACCAGGCTGGAGTGTTACCTGTTTTTCAGGTTCTTAATCAAAGTACGTTTACTACGTTCATTCACTAACTAGAAGGCTATAAAATTTAGGCCTTCCAGATTAATCTCAGCCACTAAATCTTCTTCTTCTCAATGGTCCTTTTGCGTGTTCGATTTAATGTTTTAATGTAAGCTATGTCCAACTTTATATCACAACTTGTAAGCACACCAAATGGGAAAGATACTGTAAATGTGAGGCTTTCTTCTTCTTCTTTGGATTCTGAATCTTCTTGGTGTTACTATTCAATTTAACTTCTCTACGCTTTTTAATTTAATTAGCTTTCATTTTATGTGTCCTTTTTTACTTTTCTTTTCTGTTTTTACTTTAATCGTTGATTATTCTTACTTTTCTTTTATATTCTCGAAAAGATTGAATGAAGGTATTGGATTTCATTAGTTTTTCCTTATCGGAAATTTTGTGTGTGTGGTATACAGGTAAGGAAAAAATCCAGGCAATCTTCTTCCTTTTGGTTTCTCGAGTTGATGATGTGTTGGTGTGGATGGTTGTTGATGCATTGAACAGTTTGCTTGCATGCATTCTGCTGGTTCTACCTGCAGTGAGCGAACGTGTGGGACGTGGTCCTGTCCAACTCTAAACTCATTAATACAACCACTTGTCCACACAATTAAAATATATAATCGCTCTCGACGATTTATATTATCGATGGCCGATTAATACGATCTTCATGACGTTTATAGTGCGTTACAACGAATGGGAAGGTGGGACGTGATGACATGCATCTACATAAATAATATTATTCACTATCTTTATACAAATTAACAAGTTATATCAGTTGAATGTTTGTTTTAAGGATTTTTGTATAAATAGAAACAAACGAATTGTTACATTGAATTGAGATGTCGCTAAATGCCAGATCCAAATTCAACATGGAAGTTGATGCATTTGACTTGAATAATAAATAAAGTCATATTTAAATTGGTATATTGAAACTTACCCCCAGTGTAAATAAGTGACTTAACCTAGGTCACCTTTACTTTAAATAACATCGTCGGCATTATAGTAAATGTTATAAACTCATGACTAAGATAAATTAATTTTTTGTTATTGCAATTTAATTGAGGCATCTGTACAATTATAATATTTTCCTTATAGAATTGTATTTACTAGAACAATAGCTTTATTTTAAACATTTTTTCATCAATATTCCAATCTGTGCGTGCATTTCTCGTGACTTTAACGTTTATGTTTCCATATTTCGATTGCTGTAATGTTGCTATCATAAGAACACGCCGCATTTATTATTTATTTTATATTCCCATGGTTAACATATTATTGTAGGCAGGTTTTCTCTCGCGTGATCTATTACAACAAATTATGCAATCGTAAAATTCAGCATATATTAGCTAGCAATTAACATAATTACACGTTGGATTTTTTGCGACAACACGGTATCGCATATTATTAATGAATAGCAGTTGTTCTAATTTGTGACTTTGTTTTTAACAATAACTTTTAAAAGTTTACTATCTAGTGGCGATATCTCCTAGAATGTAAATCAATAATTAATGGAGTAAATTCCACCATATTGATCATTTAATTGTTCAAATATTATATTTTTGGAAATATAGTTTTCTCGGAATTGTACGATATGGAATTAAAAGATAAGATTTAGCCAAATTATCAAACATAAAATGAATTATTATTAACATGAATAATAAATATTAATAATCGTTAAAATCATAAAATAAACAATAAAAACGTGCCATAAACGTCGGAGTTTTTTATATTTTCTTATAATTTACTGTTCTACTGTTTGAGAGGTTAATTATATTTGCGATTAAATCAAATTACAATAATTAAGTATTGAAATAATTACATGAAATTATGTGAATAGTTTGTTTGTCATAAAAGTTATTTAATCCATATCACATACAAAGAACAAATTACATTAAACAGCGCACAACTAAAACTGTAACAATTGCGCAATACAATAAAATCACAGCTACTTAACTTTAACCTTCTTTAATGATACATACCAAACATTATCAATAAAATTCAATGAATCAAGAATATCTAATACAATATGCAGGACATATTACTCTATGAAATAGTGAACGCCATTTGTGTAAGTTGCTAGTCATTCCTTATATTTAATAATATCATATGACTTTAATAGGCACATAATCACAGAAAGGGAAAGAGAGAAATAGATTACATTTCCATTAAAATGAAATATATACATATATCAAACTCGTTGTCCTAAGTGACTTTCCTGGATAGCCCCTATAGCTCTACCCTAAATTGATACATTGAACAGCATGCCAACATTCAAATAACACTTCAATAACAAACAATAAATATATCTACCTTGTGATATTGTTGGAAATTGTGAAGGTTGAAAGCTGCTATGTGGGTAAATCAAAGGGGATGCTGAAATATATCATTTCCACGATGACCATAAGCATGGCCATTACTCGTTGGAAACTCTCCGCTCAGCTCTGCACGACACAGATCCAGATACATTTCATGCTGCACTCGGAAATGCTAAATATCTTAAACAACACTAAATTTACAAAGCATAAACAGAGAGATACATCTGTAGATAATCGTGACAAAGGTTGTAGTTAGTCAAACAATAAGTAGTCGACTCGAAAAATGCCATAAATAACTCTGTGAGTGGTCGGCACTCGTTGTCGTCCTGGGACTCTCACCACGAGCACTTGCTTCGTCCATCTTCCCTTACAATTCATACAGTGTTCGTATTTTTATTTCACCATTTTCGTGAATAATCTCGTATGTACTTAACTTACCCCAAAAACCGATACAGATCTTTACCTTCTTTTAGTTAACTCAACTTCATTTTCATTCTTGGCTTGCTTGGTTTTATAGCTATGTAGCAACGATGTAGAATTGTTGTTTTCGTGTTGTTGTTACTGTGTTTAGTCAAACATCAAACAGTGTTTTGTTTTCGGGGGTGTTTCTGGATGGTGTGCTTCGTGAGCATTACACCGTGCCTGGTACACATCAGGATTTGAATATATGTTAATTTCAGGACGAAATTTATAGCTGGCCACAAGCACAGCAAGGGTGCGACACCATTGTAATGGGGTGTTGACACGAGCTTGTCACACTGGACTTTTAAACAAAAGCTTGCTTACGAACAGTTAACAGCCACCTCGTTAAGTTACAAGCTTCTATACTCTTATCAACTTATCATTAAAGTGGGGAGGGGTGCAATACTTACAACTACATAATTCATGTCCTTCGAAAAGATTAATAGATTATTCACATTAATAACTAATGGTCTTTTGTCTATCTACAATTCGACCGACCATTTTGCTCGCTTTTCTGCAATTTGTATTTAGTCGTCTCACTTAAGTTTCATTATCATATCTAAATTCGAGCTCGTTCAACAAATATGTATCAAGCAACTAATCAAAATTCAATATGTCACTATATGACCAAAGAAGCGATTAATCTAAGACCGAATCTTATGTTGAATGTGCTTTAAGCCAACTTAACTTCAACGGCCACTCCTTACGACGACTACAATCAACGGTTCTAAACGTTTAAACATTCGCTTTGCCCACTTTCGCATTTAACATTTTAAATTGCTGCTCATACTGATACGCATCTGATGATTATTGAATAATTTAATTCCCAAACAAATTTTTATTTCTATTCTATTACCACTATAAAAAGATTCAGATAACTGAATTTAACTCGAGTTAAGCTTTCACTCACTCGATCTATCCAATGATTTTATTCATTTATATCTTTTTAGATTGTGACTTATGGCATAGCCAAACTAACTCAAACATTCAAACGAATAATCATCGGCTAATTCTTTTATTTACTTTTAGTTTGAATGGAATAAAAAAAGAGCAAGGTTTACTGGTATTGAGTATTTTTATTAACCTAAAAACTAAGATTGAAGATTACGATTGGCATCCTCAGCGGCAGAAGAACTAAGGAACGAATGTCCTCCGATGTGATGAGAAACTATTCAACTATTCGAACGGATGGTGTCGCGTTTATTTCTTCCTCTGGTTCTTGCCGGCCGTCGCTCGCAGTACGAAGTGTTAAAATCGAATTCAATAAATTCCATTAGATCCCATCAGTACGAGAGGAAAGAAAGCGAATATTTTGGAAGTGTTTTTAAATTGACCGCGATGAATAATTCATCATCGGATGTCTCTTCTGTCGACTGTTATCAAATAGTAAATCGTGCGGCTCGCGACACGACTACACCGTTTGTTCAATAATTTATATTTCACTTATTTATATTTATTTATCGGTTTTTATAAGGATTGGAGCGTTTTATAAGGATCTGAGATGTCAATGTGTGTCAAGTCAAGTCATACTATTCTGGTGCAGCGATTAGGATTATTTACGAGTGCTACCAAATAGGGAATTCACTAAGTTCATGTTGGTAACTTGTCGGCCGCCATGTTTCCATTTAGGTTGTAATTTGTGTTAAGAGCTTGTTTTTATTGATTGAAATTGATGTTTATTGGATGTAGTAATGCTTTTGAGCGGTAGGTAATGGGTCTACTCGGTGTTGAGGATTTGTTGAATTTGAAAGTTTAAATGTGACATAACCTTTTACATCAAGGTATTACACTTCTTACGCCGAGAATAAATAACATGGCTTGTGTAAACAAGTTTGTCGCAGGTTTGGGATTTTTATCATCCATTATAATCGAATAATTTAAAATGTAAATGATATTTTTACATTTGAAATTATTCGCTTTTTATGGACAATTAAATAATGACACAATTTGTAAGTTTTTATAGTCTCTGTTAATGATTTAATTTAATAAGACAATCATAATTATTTATAATAATATACTTCTATTCACACTGAGCTATTTACAAACAAATAAAGTTTTTCAAAATGTACAATTTGTAGGAGCATTCGTTACATTCTTCATTTTTTATAATCGTAATTTTCAGATTTTACAATAAAATTTACCACGGCTCCAAATAGAAACAAATGAACGAATAAACAAAATAAAATTGCAGGTTACAATAAAAATCGTATATAGAATGTACTCGTTTTCTCAATAAAATTAATAATAATAAAAATCTCCATTTCTCGCTTCGTCTTCCTGATATGGTCTTTATACACAACAATTTCGCTAATTCAATAATAGAATAATATATAATTATAATAATCGATACTATATAATAAAATAACAATTAATTTTAATTAAGAGGTGTAGTATGTAGCTGCACGAAGGTCGGTCGTAAGCGTCACACCACCTCTGGGATATGGTGCGTATGCGCGGTCGTGACGCGGGTTGCAGTCGTAGATAAGTTGTAGTAGTTGCAGTACACACACACACAGCAGGTTTCCAAACAAAGGTGCGCGCGCAGGTATGATTTTTCACTGAATTTCCCTTTGCAAAGTTCATGATCATATATTATCAATATGTTTGTTACTTAGTAGTGTATTCTCAATCAAATTGAAATTTCCAAACTTGTTTCCGTAATCCCAAAATTAAGACGAATACTTTTGAAAAAACACCTAGTCGTAGTTTGTGGACATAATTTTGTTCGTTATCACAGATATAAATAAATGCATTTACACAAAATATACAACAGATTGCACACGAGTCTCTCCTCCATCAACATCATCGCCATCGACTTATTATTTAGAATCATCACCAACACTGTCTGTCTTCTCGAATATTTAAACAATTACATGTTATTTATCTTTATCCCAATTGTGTATAGTTGCACTTTGCCCAAAAAAAACGGTGGTTCCAATCCATCCATGACTTACTTCATAACCTCGGGTAACCTGCAACAAACAAGAAATCATTTAGACTTGAGGTTACAAGCAGACACCCTGAGTCATGACATCCTCATTGTTTCAATTGAAAATTGAATAAACATTTATTCACTTGAGAGTCTTCAAGACATAATATGATAATGTGCAAATAGCCAATTGGAAAATGAAGATGGAAATGAAGAGATGCGAAGAAGAAAATAAAACAAAAGAAAGCAGGCGAGCGAGCGAGCAAGATGAGCGAAGCCTACAACGCTGCATATTGATTTAAACAATGAATTCGCGACGGGGAGCAAAACACAACACACGGAATTAACGGTTGAGACAACGAGCAAGCTGAATGCACTGGAAAATCAAGAACAAGCACGAAGAGAGAGAAAACAGACACGACACGGATGGACATTACCAAACAAACAAACAAACAAACATACAATCAAGCAGATGGTACTGGTACCCACACCTATAAGGATGATGATGATGAGACAGAGACATAGTTAACACACACACATTCATACAAAGATACAGACAAGGACGCACAAAGCACAAGGACTGGTTTATCCGATTGAGTAACTCGCGGGTTAGTTAGCGGTCGGGGCCGCGGTAGGACACCATTCACTGATCGGAATCGGGCGTCATTTGTCAATGTCAAGAAGGTGGCGATAGCGGGCATTCCTTCATTGAGAATAATTTTCAGCGTGGGCAAACGCGCGACCGGCAACTCACCTAAGGAGACGACTTCGGACTTCGGTCCAACCGAGGAGGAGCGGCTCACACTGGTGACACGAAGCCGCCGTTCATCGTTTGTGGACTGCTATAACAGAAACAAAACATTTTTATTCATTTCATTCAGACGAAAATTCATCCGACGAAGGCAATTTTTAAGTCTCACCTTTTGTAGAAAGGTTTAAACGCTGCATTGTCAGGGTTAGGAGCAGTCATGCCTTGTCCCCCTTGTAGAGGTTGCGTTCTTTGCGGGGAATGCAACCTACCAAAACCTCCAAGGAACCCAGACTGACCATAACCACCTCCGTTCAAATGCGAGGCTGATCCTTGCATTTGCATCTGACTTCCAGCACCAGTGACGCTAGGAAGTTTCATACTAGGAGGTGTTTGAGGTGGTGTGTCCGTTTGGAGATCGGGGAAACCTTGTTGGCAATGTCCGGGAAGGAATCCACCGCCACCACCGATATATCTCGAACTGGGCAATGCAAACCCATTGCCACCGCCGCCCGCAGCGCCATGGTGCCAATGGTGTTGCTGATGTTGATGGTGTTGAGCAGGTGGAGGTGGAGGAGGTGTTTTACAAGCGGCAGTATCCGCCAAAGACCATATCTTAGGCTTGGAGGGAGGTAGAGGAACACCGCAATCGGAGTTCTTCAGTTCGGGTTTCATCCCGAAATGAGTGTTGCCGAGGATATGATGCATATGCGGACCCAACATGTCGTCCTTCCGGTCATCGTCGGTCATGTCGTCGTCGTCGAGGTCTTTCCCGCTGCGCTCGGATTTGACTCTTCCGTGCATGTCTGCAACAGGGAGATAGAAGTATTGTAATTGAAATGGAGAGTCGCGGTGAGGCTGGCTGCTCCCTCGCACTACATCCAAGAGTAGAATACGTAAAGTATCGTCATCGTAGATAGAAATCGGGGGCGGGATGTGGTATCTTCGTTTTGGCTCCACGGGAAGCATTAGCCGCGTTGATCCGATTAAATTCGATGGGGGACTTAATGTGCGCAACACCCCGAGTGCCATTTAGCAGACGGCAAGAAGAGATGGGTGAGAGAGGAAAACGACGCTTTTATAAGTAGTAATGGAATAGTCAGTCGTTTCGATTCGCATTAGGGCTTTAATTCTCTCTCCTCCACGATACATAACCTACTTCGCATATACGCATACGGTTGCACACACATGTAAATAATGTCACATACGTTGATAAAATGTTAGTAAAACGAGTAATAATAGATGATGTATGAAGCGTGTTTGGGTTTCGGATAGAGAGCATCCCCGCATGCGGGGGAGACAATAAGAGTATGTGCCGAGGCGAACAGAGAACAGAGAGTATGTTTGTCTTATTACACTATTTGCATGTGCCACAAATGTGTCCTACCTGTGTCGTTCCGCTTGTCGTCGTCGTCGTCCTTATCCTTGTCGTCGCTATCCGACACGAGCGCGTCATCGTCGTCGTCCGTCTTATTCTTGGGTTCCCACGTCATCTTGTTTTCCTTCTTGAGTCGTCTTCTCGCGTTCGCGAACCATGTCGACACCTGCGTCAACGTCATTTTCGTGATGATCGCCAACATGATCTTTTCACCTTTGGTCGGGTATGGATTCTTCTTGTGTTCGTTTAACCATGCTTTCAGTGTCGCCGTTGATTCACGTGTGGCGTTTTTTCTACGGGCTGCTAAGTCATATCCTGCTCCATATCTAGAAAAAGTTTTCGATTTCAATTAAAATCCCTTCTTTTATTTGCGAATGTGAAAATAATAGATATCGATACATGCTACATTTATCCCCATTTTTGGATTTGATTTACGAGAAAATCTATTCGCATCAAACCCTCAGCAGTTGAAGTGTTACCGCCCCCAATCGTTTCTCGCCAAATATACTTAGAAACATATGTGTCTGTTCTATTGACTCGCTAAGAGAGTATAAAGAACTATTAAATTTGATACAGCGCAACGGAGGAGGCAATGTGGAGTGAGCTGTCAGTGGGCTCTCGGCGGCGGTGAACGGGATCTCCCCCAGAGCGAGATTTGATTAGGGCTAGAGTGGTTTCACCCCTGTTAGACGCTCGACAAGAGAAAGGCGGCCGAGACGACGTCGATAAAACGAAGGCGAAAATAAAGCTTTTTTCCCGACGCGTCGTGTCGTGCCGCCACACACGCTTGCTTTCCCCCTCGTCTTCGTTCTCGGCCCTTCGTGGTGAGATTTTTCTCTCCGCTTTATTGATATATCTTCCTGCCCTTCGTCAGATATCCAACGATTGGTTCCGCCTTGTCCGCGCAACTTAATTCCCGCAACTTAATTCCCGCAATTCCTACGCTCAGCTATTTTCCCCCCAATGATGCCACTAATCGGCTAAATTGAGAAAAGACTCTAGCTCGTAAATTCAGGTGTATAAATAAAACACCTCTACTCTTAAGCTTGACCAAAATCGTTAAATCTAAAGCTACTCATTCCTTTGTAACCTCAATGAAACCCTTAAAGAAATAATATTCATTTGCAAATATAATTTAAAATTTTGTTTGACCTTCATGGGAAAATTCGAAAGGAATAGAAGAAGTTAAATCATGAGACAATCGATGAAATGAAAATAAAGCGAAACGCTTGTGTGCGAGCCACAAAACGCAACGAATTTATGTCGACGAAATGGGGACGCGCGAGCGTAACTGATTTTATCGACGATAAATACAAATGGTGCATTGCGATGTGGCAAGCTGCTGGTGGCTGGCTCCTGCCGGCGGCAGCGGCGGGGCATACGCAGCCGTTCCCGCTCCGCCACCTGCGCCGCGACGCCGCAACAGCGCGCCAATCAATAGCGCAACCCTCTTCAGCCATTTTGTTGGAAGTCTTGGAAAGCCTTATACATCCTCGTGTCGTTTCCATTCGCGTTTATTCCCGAATTAGCCATAATGCCAACTTCTCTCTTTTCTTTTCCTTCTTCTGTCGCACGCTTGTTCAGGTGATTTAAGGCTTTGCTTTACATTCATTCGCGAACCGGATGGACGATATTGTGTTTATGATAAAAATAAATGGGTCAACGAATAATAAACCACCGAGTATACTAAATAAATAAAATTAAAAATTAAAATGAATTGCTGTTTAAACTTACCCATAAGCAGCGAGCGCAGGATCATAAGGGTAATATCCTGTGGTCGGTTGAAGGCCAGCACTGGTCCACGCTGACATGTCGGCTGTACCACTAGCGTCCTTCAGCGCGTAGGGATTGCTCTGGAAAAGTGGAGAGAACGCATCGTAAACATAATGTACGTAATGGGGGGTAATGTAATGGTAGGCACAACGGCACTCTTCGCATTCGCATGACATTCTCCCAACACTCCCTATTTTCCAACAACAAACGAAAAACAAAACACTATACTACTCAGTCTTCCATGCATTAGGAAGAAGTAAAATCCGAACCCCCCGCAGCAATGACATTGCATCCTTTCTCACGACCAAATTGATAGGTAATTTTCACAACGAAAATCAAAGTATTAAACGCTGCTTTAATTGCCTTGTGGCGAGTATTTAACAGCCATCATGTTATCAACCATCAGCATGTTAAACTCGTACGCTAATAAAGTAAATGGCTGTTAACAGAACTGAAGAATACGCAACGAAATTCCCCGTTGTTTTTATGGATTCATTATGAGGCTGCACACGAGACTAGACAAGAACTTCTCGGTTGGTGGAAACCACACGAAATATTTATATGTCGAAGCGCGTAAAGCGTCTTAAAATCTTTATAACTACTAAAACATTCGCTGGCTCTTTTTCGATAGCATCTGCGCTACCCACAGCGACGACGTCGCCTATCCACTGCGCAATGACGGGAGGGAAAACAATAAAAAAGTGGCGATATCTGACCACTGATGGTAATATTAATTTACTCTTTACGATTATAAATCTTGTTGTTTTTAAAAAACATTCAAAATTTAATTAAAAAGGCATCGATAAGTGAAACTATGCAAGATTGAATGAACTGAACATTCTTGGGAACAATATGTCGATATGAATGACACAGGTGGGTGTATGCAACGAAACGTGAACATCATCCACGAATATGATTTCGAAATCCACTCTCTCTAGAGTGTCGAGCAGGCTGCTGCCACACGCGTCCTAACTTCCGGAAACCAAAAGCTCCCGGGCACACCAACACGTTCAATTCTCTTCTTCCTCTTTCTGAATCTTTTCCACTCTCCCAACCAAACCATCTCTCATCTCGCTTCCCATTCACTCATCCCATCTTTTCTCTGTTGTTCCCAGTTCTTCCCTATCTCATTCCATTGCAATTCCTCATCCAGTTCCTGGCACTCAAGCATCCAAAGAGTATATCGCTCGTTCACTTAACTCGCTATATATTTATTCAGCGGCCGTAAATCTTAACGCAAGCCAGCCAGCCAAAAAGCCAAAGAGGGACTGGCTCGTCAAGGGAGAGAAGATGGATGGAGGGATTCGCGCCTGCCGCTGCTGCCGCCGCCGCCAACTAAGAGAGCCATAAAAAAGCTCATTTCTAACCGCGGCGCGCACTAAATTACAGGCATTATCCAACAGTAAACACCAGTCAATTGATAGTGTAATTGAAAGCAAGCACACAAAGAAAAAATAACAAGCGGAGAAGGATAACAACTTGTTGAAGACTTTGCCGAATTATATTCCTCTTTCATTTTTATGCACTTGATTATTGTTATGATGATTATTATTGGGCACTCGCAAGCTTCTCTTGGGAATCGTGAGTTGGTAATGCTTCAAGGAGCATATCATCAACACCGTGACGAAGCGAGTTCTCTGGCCTTCTTGTTATTAAATTTATTTTTGACTTTTTTAATTTTACTACCATGTACAATATATAAATAAATATACAAAAAATGTGTAATTAAATTCACGAATGTACAAGTATATAATTACATATCAAGAATTAAAGATTCGAAATCCGCCATCTTGTCAAAGCAGCCATTTTATGCATTTCAATGAAAAATTATATTTACATAAATCGACTAAAATATGCCGAGTTATATAAACACATATCTAATAATATAAATGGAAAATATGTAATATGTAGTTATCGCATGTCGCATCGTTATCAATCCCTTAGAGCTAATAATTTGTCATCGATAATCGTCTGTTATTGTCGCGATTAGAGTATGCCGACAAAGCGAGCGCGCAATCACGACATTCGAATATTGTAGGTAAACACCAAACGTGCAACATATTGACGCGAATACATTAGTTGATAACGAATGTGATTCTGATTTTCGAGTCGTCCTCTTCAACAAACGAGCTGATAGCGGCTCCAGCTGAAACGTTTCGTGTACACATGACGATGATGTAGGTACAACATTTGAAAAAGTTGTTGTTTACATAGAAAAAATAAATCCACTTATTTAAACATCCATATGAATAGGTTACACTCGTACATATTGAAAGTTTCGTATCGCAACTGAGTTATTTATATATAATCGAAATTAAAACCTAAAATTTATTCTTTAGATAAGTAAATTGGAAAAGTATGAGAATTCGTAATGTTTCAAGAATGAACGGACATTAGTTCTAAGAGAGAAAGAATAGAATGGAATAAAATGATTGCCATAATAATTTATAGACTTGTCGAAAGGTGTTATGTACAAATATAATGTAGAAGTAGCCATTTTATATCTCGAACTTTCCATTACGGTGTAATACCACTTGTTTTAAGCTCAAGCTCTATCTACAAACGAAACCTATATTAAATCTCTTGATTTCAACTATCTGTCTTTCATTCAAGCGTGAGTTTCTACTCGCACTTCTACTCTCAGCATAAATATTTATAAAATTAATCCGCCAGTCTCAAAGCGTCTTTCTGCAATTTATCGATTGGTAAGAATAAATTGCGATACTGTTTGTTGCAAAGCAGCAATTTGTAGTCCTTGTTTGGCGATACATATAGGGAAATTGCAAAGACTAAAAACTCCTGCTTCTTTCCATAGTTCGATAAGCAGAAGAGAAGAACGAACCTTTTCTTTTCTTTGGAAACCAACTGCTGCGTATGAAACCAAGCCAACACAACTCTCAGCTGGCTGTGAAAATCGTGTGCGGAATAATCGATAGTACATTTGCCTCGGAGATTTCAGCCCGCTTTGCTAGGCATCGGAGCAAAAGGTGTTTGGGAACTGCATATTTATGTTAATGCGTTTGCCTCTGCGGGCTGTTTTGTTTCGCAGTCGGTTCGATGTCTGAAAAATTCGTGGCTAATGAGATAACGCTTCCCGTATTGTCTTTTGCATCACAACACCTTTTTCAACACATTTCGATATTTATACCTTTTTCCCATTCCTGTGTTAGGCTATATTTCATGACTGAATGTGTGAGAGGTAGGTGGTTTTGCAAAAAGATAAAAACAATATTCAAATATTCGCAGTGTTCAAATGTCGGCATAAATCAATGAAAGCCGACGCACCGGTGAGATGCGCGCTAATTAAATTTATTTTCACCGCGTGCCACAGCCAGAACTTTGGTGAGGGCCACACCGACGAATGCAGGGAATGTCAGGATTGGATTTTTATTGTCACACGTCTTGAAGATGCGTCAGGATGCGAGGGTATAACAATACATTTTTCATGTGCGGAAAGCAAAAAAGAGTATGTGATTCGATGGCGGAGGAATAATAGTGAGGTAATAGTACAAACGGAGTCGGTAGGTCTTCGAATCGACTTGGATCCGACGTAAAGTGGATTTTTGTGGCTTCTTTCTATCTTCACGATTCGCACTTTTTTTATATAAACGGGGATATAAAACATTTCATATTCCCATGTCAAAGATGATTTGAAAATATCTAGGAATCTACATCAGTTAGAAATGTTATGAATTCTGAATTGGTTGCCTACCTATATATTTTTAAGAGAAAAGGGTTGGATAATTTAAATTTAAGTCAATGATTTCAAAATGTCCCAACCTCAAATTGAAATGTTTAGCTTTAGGGTCATACCTAATTCTTATTCTTCGATAGGCTGGTAATGAAATAATAAATAAAATTACCTTTAATACCCCCAGAAAGAGAATTTCTACTGAGCTTGAAACAGCTTCAATTTAATTAATCCCTTACGACCCTTTCAGTATTGTTGAAATCTGTTACCGGTCCTAAAACTCCTATTCGCATTATGCAATCAGCATCAGTAATCACAGCCTACTGAATCGACTCCGAAAGACTCTAAAAGGTCTACCAGATTCAGAAGGCAGAAGATTTAATTTAATTATTATCCCATCACCATATCAACCACTTAATGGACCAAAGTCATCCATGAAATTTGAACAAATTGAAAATAGTAAAGTTTATTACTTTATTGTTTATAATTAATTAAAGAAAGCCTAATTTATTTCATAAGTGTAATTATTTATTAATTAATTAATGTCTAAATTAATTAATTGCAAATGAGTTGATGAGTTTTATAATACATATCTACCTACTAATTATTTATATCAGGAGAGACAGAGTAAATATGTGTATAGTTATAAAAGCATCATCAGTAATCAAAACTGAAATCTTAATAGGAGATTTTATTGGGATAACTACTGCAACTAAAACATTCCAGTTTCAATCAACGTATTACTACTACTACTACTACAACCACATGAATAGTTGAATTGAAAAGCCAACTAAAGCTCTATACATACATGCACGAGCATTCATAGAGGAGCTTAAGAAGACTGAGATGATACTTAGCTAGAGATAACTTAAGCATTCATTGTGTTATTATTGCTTCTTATTTATGGATAATTATGTCTCCACGGGTGATGTGATTGTGTTCAGGTTTCAGAGATGGAACGATTAGAAAATGCCACCGGAGCCACATACAACAACAAGAGGAGATGGAGAAGAAGAAAAGCATCGACTGAGTAGGTTGATACAGTAATTGTACAAATTATTATTATTATAGTACTGCTTGCGGATGGGAATGAGTTTGAGTGTCAACTTGCTTTTAACTACTACTACACTACACTCATTTTCCTATACAATAGCTGGAACAGAACAGTATAACCACAATCGTTATTACTTTTGACAATTTAATCATTGGTTATTATATCTCTTTGGAACTGAATAATAACAGTAATTGAATAATTGGTGATCCTCCCAATGTTTAAAATATTACTTCTCTTTCTTTCGTTCTTTTTCTGTTCGCTAAATAGATAATTTGAAAACCTCATAACCCTCTATAAAGAAATTAAAACCATTTTAATCTTCATTTAACATTCACATCGCACACCCCAAGTCGATATCAACAGAATATAATTGAATCGAATAAGTTAAATAAGTTGGAACCCTCATTTTGCTCATTTCACGCCGCGTCGGAACGTTTTCTCCTAACACTTCACTAGCACACGCACTTTTCTCCCTCATTCACTCCGAGTAACATATCCATTTGATTGCAATTGCACTCGGCTTGATATAGTGATGATGATATAGTTGGCATACGTACCAAGGGGGAATAGAACGCAGAGCTTTCGACGCCTATGCTGGGATAAGGGTTCTGATCTGTCGAAGGGTACGGCGTCCCATATACTCCGACGCTTCGGGGGTATTGCAAAGCTGCTAGGCGAGCCGAGTCATATTGACAGGAACAGACGCTTTGTCCGGTCACCGGGTCTGTGACCAGGGGTCGACCAGATTCGCAACATTGAGTTGGTCCTGTGCTTGATGTTCCGCCGGGTGACAATGCTCCAGGCACTCCGGCCGAACCTCCAGGACTTAGCGATCCTCCGCCGGATGCTGGTGATGATCCTGCGTTTGTTGTCGGTTGTCCCGATACTAGTAACTGAAATGAGATAAAAATACCAAATTATTAAGATTGCAGAAATAATTACAGCACTTGGTAGTTAATGAAACAAAAAACAAACGAGGAAGATGGTAATATCTCCTTTTGCGTCGGTAGTAATTTGTAATTATGTTGGGATTAATTGTAATTACAAGAAGCAGAGTGCCATAGAAAACTTAGCAAATGTTGTGTTAATGCTCGGCAATTGTTACAGACATGGCCGACTTTGATTTGTTCACAGAAAAGAAGTTGAAGATCAGCAAAGCACACTTGAAGTTAGTTATCATTGAACATGATTCAAAACGGTTGTTAGTTCAACAAAGAGCTTTCGGCTTCAAGCCTCGATGCACTCACTGTTGTATTTTAATTTGATTGCTACAGTCGCAGTACCTACTAATTAGTAACTTGTTCATTATGGTGTGAAGCTATCTGAATGGTTGCCAGAATTAACAACATGAGTTTAAGATACATACATAATGTAACTAAAGTATGTACAACTACAACAATTTTGTTTAAAAACCTTCCAAAAGCTAAGTTCAGAAATTGTATTACCCGACGGTAAAAATTCCAATTTTTAAAATTTACTATTTTAGGGGTAGTGACATTACCAGACAAAACTGATAATTACCTGTGATGGTGCAGGATATGAATAACCAAATTGAGCATACGCAGCCATCATGAATCACAAATAAATTCAAACACCAGAGTCCAAAATTAAATTACTAAATTTAAATATGTATTATCACAGCCACAGAATAAAAACTAAAACCAACACAAAAACATAAAGTTTACACAAATCTCTCCGATAATTTAAGCACTAAGTTAATCACCAAATTGTTATGCATGTCCACGGGGTTGGACACCCTCTGCGTGCGAACATCGATGGATATCTTAGCCGCACGAGTTTATGAATGAATTTCAGCCCGACTACGTGTACGCATGAGGTAGCAGAAGTGCACAGCGAGACGAACCAACAGAGACTGGCATAAGTTGGCTCTCGGAAGAATGACGGGAAGTACCCACTCTGAACGAGGGCGTTTCTACCCCTAAAATAACCTGTTGGAGCATGTTTTTGGGCGTAAATCGCTCGCGAAAGGCTCTTTCATTCGTGCCCCACTTCTCGACCGCTTATTTCCCCGCCTTTGCTTCCATAAAAGGAGGGGCCTCCTGCTGGCGCCTGCACTTGCCACGAGAAATCCTGCCGAACAAATCCCACCTCGACGCAACACGAGCCCGTATCCGAATTTATTGGATACAAGGTGTTTGTCTGAATGAATCGTTCGCGTCATTTGTATTCTGATTCGGGCGAATGATGCTCCGTGAGCTTTTTACACGAAAACCCACTTTACACCTTACACTCCTTACACCTTCTCTTTCTGGAGTTGGCTCTTGAGTATTGTCACACGTGTCCTCTTACTTACGGGGTACTAAAGATATGAGCGCGACACGCACTCCAGAGATATGTTTATTAAATGGACAACGTATAAAATTTAACGGCTTGCGATAAAAGTGCGTTTGACATTGCTGTTAAACTTATTGGTTGTTCAGATTATTGAATTAATTTTTATTTCATTCGATTCATGTTTATCTTTTGTTGGTTCTGTGTTTTAGCTGGATAACTTTTACAAATTGAATTTATCTAGTAACATTTTTAGTTGTTTTAGTTGTAGGTATTTTTTAAGATAGAAAGTTAAATAAAGCGAGCGAAATTTTTAAAAGTTGAGTTGCGATTTTTTTTGTAGTGGCGCACTCTGAAAGATTTTATTGGAACTTGCGTCCCCTCGGTTGTCGTTTGCTACTCGAAACAAATGCTTTCACAGCACACTTAGATTAGAAAGTTCGAATAATTTTAAGGGATTTTTGTAATTTAAGAAAATTCTTTTTCTTTTAACATTGTAGAACATATATTTAGTAGATAATTTATACCACAATAATAGAATCAATAAAATCTTAACTATTTGTTTAACCTCCATAAATATCCCTAAAAATAAAACAACAATTACCTTTATTACATGATAATGACCAATGGCATTCATGTTATGTAATAGCTACACATGCAGCAAACATTTGAAACTACCGTGGCCCAATAAAATTATAAAACCAAACCGTAAAAATCGTAAAGAAAACATTGGCGTCGTGCGCAACCCTCGGAAGACAACCGAACTCATAAATAGCTCCAAACATAAAAGCGTTATAGCCGTGTTAACTTCGAGTTAATAAAACGGGAATAAAAAAAGTAGAATACTTTTTAAGCGACCACCAATTGCCAACTTAAGTCGCATTACGACTTGCTTTATTTATTTAGGCGCGGTATATAGTTAAGGACCTTGTAAGATCTAAAGTATAAGAAAGGTAAAGGTAAAAGTATTAAATGATTAAAACGTCTTATATTACATTAAGTTCCAGCTCTCAACGAAAAAATAAAATAAAAAACTGACTGACTAATAAAATTAAAATAGATATAAAAATTAAAACCTGAAAGATAGAAGACAATGATTGTGAAGATGGCCGAAAAATAACTTCCGACGGCGCCAGACGAAAACCTAACGAAAACTATTTATACCTGATGAATGAATGAAAGGTTAGATTTTCGGATTCCATCAAGTCAAAAATTAAGCCTCAGATCAGCATTAGTATTAGCTAAGAGTGTATCAATAGGTGAAGAAAAGTTTACGGGAAATACCAAGCTGGTTATTGAGACAGACCGCTTTGTGAATGCAATGAGTATGAATAAGAGAAAGCAATGATTGGAATTCGAAATGACATTCTCAGCGAGTGGTGCATTATGAATGGCTACCCCCTAAGGTTTTCTCTGACAATACCTCACGCTGTTAAACAATGATAAAGTTAAATAGTTCAAAAGTGGCAAGCACTCATTAATATTATCCAATGAAGATTAGTCCCATCCGGTTTTATGTCGGGTATATGAATGCCAAAGCGAAATCATGAATGAAATCCTTTGCAACTTGCAAGATTTCTTGACAATGGCGAAAAAGTTGAAGTAGCTGTTGTTACTTGTTATTATCCTGTACTAAGAGTCTTCAATGAAGTGAATGAATTTGTGTAATCTTGAAATTCCCTCAGAGATTAGATTGTTGAGTCTTTGTGTGGTTTAATCTCAACACCAGATTTACGCAATTTCAAATTGGGGAATTTTGAGCAGCAGTTGGTATAATCGACAATACACAACTCAAACAAAAATCTGTTTCTCAAACGAAACAATAAATTACACGTCGAATCGATTACAATTGATTGATACTTTGCAAATTCAAAACAATGCCTTTCACTAAACACATTCGCTACGCATAATAGTCAATGGAAACATTTTAGTCTTTCGTTTGTTTCAATCTTTCAATTTTATATACTGAGGGTATCAAAATATGAAAAAAAAATGAAATGCAACATGAAGGAATTGTTTATACTCCTATTAAAAATAATTTGGTATAACTCCCAGTATGAGTTTTATTATAGTTTAATATCAATAGCAAAGAAAAACGTTCATCCAAGTTCCAAGTTCTTTTAATAGCATTCATGCTGACTATGGCTGACGATGGACGCCAGTAATTATTCTAACTGCTATCATAATATTAGATATATAGGAAGTATAAAAATGATATAACGTTAATGATTTATTATGTCCTAACAGTTTAGTTTATCATAACATTACGGCATCGGTATGAGGAATGACCCTCTAAACGTTCTACTCAGGTCTCAGAATAGCCGAAGCAGTGAACCAAAGCAAAGAGCCTTTGTCTGCTCTGCAAGAAGATATAATTTGAAAAATGTATTAAATGAAGTTGACCACCGAACATTGGCAGTGCACCTGTCGCCTTGCATGCCTTTGCATTCGGTCCGTTTGTGAGTGACTGGCGCGATGCTTAAAAAGTTAAAAATAATGAGGGGTTCTATTCCTGCAGCTTGACGAACGCGTCCATCTAAAAAAGACGGAAGGATATAAAAAAAAAGAACGAAAAGAGCATGAAAATGAAAAATGTACTTAGTAGTAAGTATATAATGTTGGGGTTTCGATTTGGGTGACACATGGGCATTTAAGTCTTGACATGTTGAATTATCTTGAGATATATCAACGATTACGCTGATGATATTAAAGATATATAGGTCTTAAAGGTTTATTAATTAATAATTGCAATGAAACGTTAGTTATAAATATATTTCGGTTCAAGTTTACAATATACAAAAGAAAGAAGTAACTAACTGCTTTTTGGAGTTGATGTTTTATGCGATTTTAATTGTTGGTTGTGCGCTAATGTTGTTTGTTTTGCGTAATTAAACGAGGTCCTCGGGATTATAATCATTTCTAGAACTATGTATTATTAATTGTGGAGATAAGTATATCTTTCGATTGTAATTACAACGAACTAATGGATATTTGAAATGAAATGAAAGAAATTTTATAGTTGTTATAGTAGCTGCGAAGATTATAATATCTGGTAATTATATAGTTATTTGTTATATTTTGGTGTAATAGTTTTAGTTGTAACAATTCATGTAAAGTATCTTGAGAATTCGAATTCACAACTAATAATTAACAATTATTCTAATTAAATTAAAGATTCATTTCTCACTATTAATCATATAGAAAGATGTTTAATTCTTAATAAATTAGGAACACATTTTTTTTTGGATTAGAAATCTAAAATAATTTTTTAAAAAACGGGGGGATGCGTGACATAATATACCAATACTTTTCCACGAATGTGTATTTTATCTTTATTTTGCATATAAATTTTGTTTTTTGTTGATATCTTGATAATTGTTGCAGATATCAAATTAAATTGTGTTTAGATGTTTTTGGAATCTAAAAGAACATTAGAAAGACTACTCGCATATATTTATATATATAGGGTGTTATCCGCGCGTTTTTTGCCATTGCGGGCCATTTTTGACTTGCACTGAAGCAATTTTGATAAGAGTTACACAACTACACTTGATTTTTGACATGTATAACAAATTTCAACTTAAAACCTTTTTGATATAGACACATACTGATATCCACAATATTTTTCCAAAAAACACTTATTTATATGGACTCAAGGTGATTCAAAACAAATACTGGTAAAATTTAATTTTTGGAACAATTCCAATACTTAATTCCTATACTTCGTATACTATGGAAAAGTAAAACATAATAATTTAGAAAAAGTAAAAATTGAATAAGTCAGTAAATGTTATAAATATTGAAAATGGTCTAATGTTCTTTAACGCTGGTTCACTTCATATAACCTGCTGCTTCAATTGAACTTTAATTTTGCATTATTAAACAGATATAAATATAATGTAAAATAAATATAAATATTAATAAATATTATATATTCAGTGTTCTTGATGATGGCAAAAAATTATAAAATGTACAATAAATAAAATATAAATAAAATATTGCCATCATAAACTAATATCATTAACCAAAGACAGGGTAATACAGTATGCAATTGAGATATGTATTTCTTATAACATTTATGTTAAAATTATAAGACTCAATTCCTAAAATTAATACTAAATTAATGTCTTTGACAATAAATCCAATGGGGGCAAATATCTCCGATAGGGGTGCCTCGCTGAAGAAGTCGATGAAGTCGGCGCCTATGAATACATATTTCATTTTTATGCACATTGTAACTAGATATTTTAGTTCCTGCGGGTACTTTAGCATAAGAAGTATGCAAAATGTACCTTTCGGAATGATATAAGCCTACTTACTACATATATTCATTTTGATCAAAATCTCCATTTTTATAAGCCGAAATTTGCCATGATTATTGATTTGGACACTAATATCCATTTATTAATTGTTTTCTTTAATTAAATAAAATATGTATAACAAAGTTGAAGCCTCAGCCTCAACAATTACAAGTTTTATTAATTTTGTACTTATAAAATAATAATTCACATCACAGTTTAATTTTATGTTATACTGGTTCAATTTTAGCTACTGCATGTTAGTTTAAATTGGGCAAAATGTAGATTGTGACTGAGTTATTATTTTATTGAACAAATAATTAATTTTCTACTAATAAAATTTTATATTTATAAAATACATCATAATTCTGTCAATTGTGCAATTATAGGTAATACTTCACAAACATTTGTCAAAAGTATTATATTAGTTATATTTAAAAGTTGAATAAATTTTTCTGTAAAACTTATAT